>PVJS01030754.1:0-23873 GCA_004027185.1 Glis glis | reverse complement strand
GAATCCATGGAATTACTGTCATAAACAATGTGTATATGTGAGATTATACCAACATCATTCTCAGTGCTACATGTGGGGGGGAGGCGGGGGGGAGGCGGGGGGGAGGGACACCAAGAGCTGTGTGCATGTATGTTAACACCAAACTGATACTCATTGTGAAGTGAGACTACAATGCACCAATAAAAACATAAAAAAAATAGATATATAAAATTTGTACTTCTATTTACCAGTTAATGGACATTTGGGTTGTTTACAGTTTTGGAGTGTGGGATTATTATGGGTAAGGCTACTATAAAAAAGTCTTTGTGTAAATATACATTTCCTTTACCTTTGGTGAATATCTAAAGATGACATTTCTGGTCATATGGTAAAATCATTTTACAAGAAACTGCCAAACACTTTCCAATATGGCCACACCAATTTTCATTCCACCAGCATTGTATAAAAGTCCCAGTTGCCCCACAACTGATTGGAGGGTGATGACAATCTCAAATAATTTATTGTAAAAAGTTCATTGCGGGTTGGTCATTAATTAAGCTATGTTTCTTTTATAGGCACCTATCATACCTCACAAATGGGTTTATATGTTTACTTCATCATCTATTTGTGTAAATGAGAACTGGTCTTCATCTCTGCCAGTCTAAGCTCTGCAGCGCGGTTTTGCTGGAGCCTCAGCTGCAGGTTTGAGTTCAGGCTGCAGGTGCACGGAGAGCACTGTGCACTTGCTGCACAGAAGTAGGTGGCCGCGTCTCCAGGCTGAGACACTCTGATATGCAAGGAGACGTGTTTGTCACTCTTACTGAAGAAGACTGTGAATCTTCCAGCTTGCTTTTCATTCCCAACTAAATATGTGGTTATCAATAATGCAAGGCCTTTACCAGGGAACTGCTGATACCATGCGATGTAGTCAAATGCACTGTTCTCATAAGAACAGTTCAGAATTGACGTCTCTCCTCCCTGGACTGTCAGAGATTGAGGACTTTGTTTCACCTGCTGCTGGTCACTTTTCTCCTTCTGTTGACCACTGACCCCTGTTTGGAAAGATAGTAAAAAAAATCATTAAGCCCCAAACTTTATATTTTCTTCTTAAAGTTTTTACCTACATGAGTTTGTCTATCTCTCAATTTTCTCATTTCCTCCAAATTAATGACATATCCTGGGGTTTCTTCTCCACAACTCACCTGCTAGTTGAAGGCCTAGAATTAAAAGTGATGCTCCCAGGATCCCCTCCATCTTCCTGGAACTAGAGCTCACTGAGGACCTGGCTGGTCTCCTGGTCTCCCCAGACAGCTGGTGCTCTGACTCTAAACTCACACCCACTTTAATTCTTCCACCAGGCTCCGCCCTTTCACCAGAGCTTTTACTTAAAACTTTCTAGCAAGGAAGCATTTATCTGCTTTGTCCAAATTGAGAATCGCTGATAATACACTCATCGGGAATCAGCAATACCCTCCTTACTTGGGGGAAGGGATCAGTTTAAAACATCTCTCTGCCAATCCCTTTCGGCCCTTTCCTCACACCTCCTAGAGTACTGAAAATCACACACTTGGGCAGATGGGTATGTCAGTACAAATCACCTGATTTTACAACAGTGGAAGAGAAGGAATCCCATGAAAGAATCACAATTAGCATGAATATGGTCTTTTATTTTTAATACAAATATTAGCGCAATTTATTAAGGACACACAGTGGACAGACAGGTCCATTACAAGCTTAGATCCTTTATCAGAACACAGAGAATTATGATCCCTTAGTGCTCAGGAAACTTAAATTCTATTACACTCTTTTATATGCACCCATATTTTACATGGCCCTAAGAAATGATAAAAGATATTTAGATCAACGTCAACTTCTTTGCCTTTTTTATGAAATATGGGTCCAGTAATTAAATATTTCTAAGAAGATGACTGGGGAAAAGCAATCAGGAGCCCTGGACTCCTCTCTTCTGGAGGATTTTTGCTCTTCAAATGGACAAATTTGGATGGAAATGTGCTGAAGTCCCAGGTTCTGGCCACCCAGGACCATAGCATGTTTAGTAGCTCTCATCCCAAGTTTGAATACACATTTAATATTTTCTTCACTCTTTATTTCATGGAAGAAATATGAAAATATGAAGAATTAATTTGTCTCTATGTTTTTATACCAGAACGACACAGTGGCAGAAATTGAGGACAAATTCCAATGCAGCCCCAAAAGTCAGGATAGTCTGTACTGTAAATAATAAAAAATGAAAGAATATGAAGAGGACATTATTTTATCTGAAGCATGGAGAAGATTTTGTTGCATCTATGTTTGATGTCTTTTGAAATCCAATCAAAGAAAAACATGATCACACTTCCATAAAAGATGACGGTCTACTTTCCTACATCTAATCCCATTCTACTCCAAAGTCCTGAGGGATTTTTGGTTGCTAATTTAAGTTTTGAGGTGTATTTTTTCATTCACTCAATTTATTTAGATATAATACAATTCATGTATTTAATATAACAGTAACCATTCCTTATCTGTGGGGAACACGTTTCAAGATGCCCCGTGAATGCCTAAAACCACAGAAAGTACTGAACTCTATATATACTATGTTTTCCCCCATACATATGTTCCTATGATAACTTTCACCTCTCACCTAAAGGAAACACTTTATAGTTTCTCTTCAATATATCCAAATTGCCAGTACCACTGTGCTTGCATTTTGGGGCCCTTATTAAGGATTATTTAACATAAACACTATGATACTTTGATAGTCATTGTGATAACAGAGATGGCTACTAAGTGACAAAGGGACAGGTAGCATATACGGCATGGATGCGGTAGACAAAGTGATGATTCATGTCCTGGGTGGGATGCCCTAGGGTGGCAGAGGATCTCATTGCGATTCTCAGAATGGTGGCAATTTAAAATTTATGAGTTGATTACTTATGAATTTTCCATTTCATATGTTCAGATCAAGATCTGCTGCAGGGACCTGACTCCCTGAGAGTGAAACTGAGGACAAACAATGACTGCTGTGTGTTTACTGAGTGCCTCTTAACGCCTAGTAGACAGGTAGTACTTGTGCCTCATTAACCAAAGACCCAGTCCCAGTACTAAAAGACAGCAGAGGAAAACCTACCAAAGAGACCAGTGTGTCTAGACAGGAGGACAAAGGAGAGAAGGAGGAGTGCTGCTTCTGGACCCCATCAGAGAAGGGTCCTGATGCAGGAGGGCTTGAACCAGGACTTAAACCATGAGTAGCTTTCCCAGTAAATAGAATGGAGCAGAGAATTCTGGGCACAGGTTAAATCAGTGTCACAGGAGATTTAGAACATATATGTGGTAATATATGAATTTACATTAGAGAAGTAAATGTGGCCCTGACCTTGAATGAAGGGCAGCAAGTACTTTCAAAAAAGTGTTCCCTTCCAAAGTCAATTTTTCAACCCTAAGAGACAAAGATAAACAGATACTACTCAGTTATGTGGATAGATACATGTCTCATATATTAATAAACTGAAACAGAGTAACAGATAATGATTTGTTGGATTTTTCTAGAATAATCTCTGGCTACTTGATGCATATGTGTAAGACAAAGTTTAAACTTCTCTGAAGCAGTATTGCCCCCTTGTGGCCATGGAGGGAGGTGCAGTGAACAATTTCCTGCAGCTTCTCCACACTGTTCAGCAGCGCCTGCATCAAGCAGAGCACTGGAGTGCATGATCCAGTGTTCCTCTGGGGCCAGTGAGGTCTTCACACGGAAGGAGGTTTTGCCATTGGTGAGATCAGTATGAGACACTCAGTGCCCTCTGCCAGGTGTGCTCAGGTGGGTGTGGAGGAATTGTCTGGGTTGCTCCACGTACCAGGAAAGAACAGGGCCACTGCAGTAAGTGTGAAATGTGTACCACACCTGCCCTGGGGCCCCCTCAGAAGCCCACACTGGTCCTCAGGCTGAGTCCCTGCATGGACTCTCCTTCCTCTCATGATGTCAGCATCAGGTCAGGGCGAGCCCTTCACACTGAAGAGAACATGTCCTTAAATAGACTCTGCATCAGATAATTGTTCTTCACCTTTGGCAACACTTGATATGGTCTATTTTTCACCAACGTAATAGATGAGTAGACATATCTTATTGTTCTCTTCCTTTGTATTTCCCTGATGACTAATGATGTAGATAAGAAGTTAAGAAACTTTTTCCATAGAGGATCAAATAGTAAGTATTTTCAGCTCTGTGGTCCATTTGTTCTCTATCACAACTACTCAGCTCTGCCACTGCAGCATGAAAGAAGCCACTGACAATACATAAAAAACAGCATTGCCTTGTTCCAATACATCTTTATAAAAATAGGTGAGAGGCTGGATGTAGCTCATAGCTCATATTTTGTAGAGCATCTTTTCGCTCTATTCTTTTTTTCTCTTTCTTACATTTGGGGGGGGCAATAGTAATTGAACTCAGGGGACCTCTACCACTGAGCTACACACCAAGCCCCTTTCATTTTTTATTTTAAGACAAGCTTGGGAATTTAAGTTTCAGGAGGAGGGTACATTGCAAAATGAAGATAAAGACCAAAGTCCCAAACCTGTGGATCCAAAGGTCCCTGTACTTAAAACTGCCAATGTAGGCAAGAAGCACAGACCTGGGCAAAAGAACAGTGCACGCTCTGCCCCGGGGCCTCCTGAAGCTCCCTGGGCTGCGCCAGCGCTGGGCGCAACTGCTGAGGGTTTGTGCAGCAGCTGCAGGCGCCTGGGGAGCACTGTGCAACCACCGCGCAGAAATAAACGGCGGAGTCTGTGGTCTGTGCAGAGGAAATGCTCAAGGAGCTGTGGCGTTCTTTAGCGACTGTCGTGGAAGTTAGTCTTCCCTTCTGCTTCGTCCCAGAAGGAATGTAAAACAGGTTGACGAGCTGACCCCCAGGATTTTGGCGAAACCACTGCACATTGTTCACAGACGTAGAAAAATTGCACCGCAGCGTGGAATTGGCTCCTTCCCGGAGGATCAGGGCTGGAGGACTCTGCTCCACCTGCTGCCCTCTCACACCTGATGAGAAACAGAGACACAGGCACAGGTGAGGGTCACCGCCACACCCACCTCGCCCTGAAGCTGCCCCGTGGATTAGGAGGATAGACAGTCCAGAGGCTGTGAGCTCCTTCAGCTCCCTCCCTCCACGCGCTGCAGCCAGAAATCCTGTCAGACTCCCCAGTTCTGGAGAGCCCAACTCACAGCAAAGCCGGGTGCACAGGAGCCCCAGCAGAGCGCCCAGCAGCCTCTCCATGACTTCTGGTGTGAGATGGATTTTTCAAACAGACCCCGGGGCAGTGGGTGTGAGGACTTGGCTCTGGAACTGTCCCTCCTCCTGCAACCAGTCAGCCCCACCCACAAGCCCTGCTCAGGGGACCTGCCAGCTCTCCCAGCCCTCAGTGCAGGAAGCCCCTCCCTCAGGCCGGAGCCAGGCTGGGGATCTGGGTGGAGCCAGGTGGGGTGTGGGGAGACAGAATAAGGGCACTGTTATATTAGCTGAGGGACACTTGTGATAATCCTGGAGGTGTGCAGAGTGTGAGAGACCTGGGAGGAGGAAGGTGAAGGGCTCCTCCCAAGGAGAACTGCCTCCACTGTCCTACAGCCTGGGAGCAACACAGAAAGAACATCCCAGGATTAAACCCAGAGCACAGGCCTGGGTTCCCACTACAGGATCTTTACTGACCTGCGAATTAATTTCCATGAGTCATCCCAGAGTAATAAGAACATAAACGTTATGAAATACCTAATTAATTAATTCTTATGAATAAGTATGAATATATAAAATATGTGGAGTGGGACTTTCCTAGAATAATGAAGACTTGAGGTAAACATAAGAAATGACCCCATCGAGGGAGGAGGAGTAGGAAAGGCAGATCAGTGGGCACTATTATTATCAGTCAGGAGCAAAACTTTCTGGTATGCTACTATGCAGTCGGGTGACTATAGAAAACAATAATGTATTGTGCATTTCAAAAAGCTAGAGGAATGGATTTAAAAGTTTTAACCATAAAGAAATGATAAAAGTTTAGGCGGGTTTGGGGGAGCTTGCCTTTAGTCCCAGCTACTCAGTAGGCTGAGGCAGAAGTATCCCTTGATCCCAGGAGTTGGAGGCCAGCCTGGGCAACACAGCATGAACACATCAAGAAAGAGAAAGAGAGCCAAAAAAATAATGAACATTTAAAGAGATGGGGTTTAACCTGATTTAAAACTATAATTTTAATGTTTTTATGCATCAATTTAAAACAGTTATATGTTAACATAGGAGAAATTCCCATAATAAGACTGTAAATTGTGAGGGGGGAATAGGATCAGTTCAGTCATCATTTCTACATATTACCTCGGCTGGGAAATATGTCTTGCTTCTATAAATCTAATCCTGGACAAGCTTCCTGTGTCTCATCCCCTGAAGTTAGTAAATCTCTTTTTCTTTATAATTTCCATCCTCCTCTTTTCCTTTCACTTTCTCTTCTCATTACCTTTCTGCTTCTGTATTCTCCCTGTTTTTCATATCTTGTCTCTCTTCTAGCTACCAGAAAGGAACAGGAGAAACATTAAAGAGAAGATAGCAGTAAATAGTTTTGAATTCATTTTGAACATGTGAAATAAAGTTCAAATTTTTCTCTGGTATACAGAAATCTTAAACAGTTAAAATTTAAAAAATAAGAAAATTCTGCTTTCTCTTCTTTGGAACTCTCTATCTTCCTTTTTCTTTCTGTGATTCTCTGATCCAGCAGTATTTGTAAGAGAGGCAGATGATGATGCAGATATGTTTTATGGTAAGAGCGTATCTAGATACACACATCATAGCGGAAAACTTTGAGGACTCAAGTCAGGGGAAAGTCTCTAACCCAGTCACTGATCTGCAGAAGGCAGAGCTATTAATTGGAAGACACACTTGGCATATGCAGGTTTGGTCTGTGCTGATGGTGACTTTGTTTGTCCTCACACATGTCATTCTCTGCTCGTTAGAGTTTCTAGGCCTCATCTCCACATGCAGAATCCCTCAGATCTGTCAAAACTACTTGCTACTAGATCCCTCGGGACAGTCCCTCAGTTTAAGAGCCTGGGGTGTCTCCTGTTGGCTAAAACCCCAAGGAAGGACGCTCCTCCCTTGACCCACACAGAGAGCTCAGCCCAGGGGTCCTGTCCCAGGGCTGTACCTGTGGATTAACATGAAGGCAAGAAGAGTCTGTAGGATGGAGAGGAGCATAATTGGGACCCGAAGTGCTCATAGTGATTTTTTTTATGAAAATTAGTACTTTTTTATATAATGATATAAAATAATCATATTTACCTATGAACTTAAAAAATGGGTTCTCCAGTGTGATTCAATCCAGTTTTGTCAATATATTTAAGAATGTTCTAGACTTGGAAAATGCAAGATGAATTAGATACATCTTACTTCAGACTGCATGTGGTGTGGTGGGAGAGAAAAACATCTAGCAATAAAGGCCTGGAGGATGTCATAATAAACACGCACCTTAAATACCACATGAGCTCCAAGACAGGACTGTGACTTCCAGCTCCTATTACAAGAGGAGACTCAATGGAGGGTGTGGTGCTGTGTGCTTCTGTGGAGGCGAGGAGTGCACAGTGACAAAAGTAAAGATATGGTCTTGAAAAGTCGCCTTTATTTAAATACAGTGAACATTTATGATGAGCAAGTATGTGCACAGCACCATCCTTACACTCCAGCAACAGGGCCCCTGCCCAGAGCCCCACATTGTACAGGGTCAGCAAATCACACACACATACACACACACACTCGCATGTACTAAAGAACATAGGGCATCTCTGTCACTTATGTGCAGACACGTCCATAGCCTTCAACAACATCTGTCCTGTCCTGACACCTTCGGGCTCAAGGAAAATGCTCCTTCACATACCAGACCCTTGTCCTGGAAACCGCACGTGAATACCAGGAAACTTTGGGGGTCCTGCTGCTGCTAACACAGGAGGGGGACCCTGATTTGGAATCTGAGGAGTTTTAGGAAAGAGAAGAAAAAATTATCCAAAGCTTTCCTCTAAGAGGGCGTGCCTACCACAGATTCTTGCACAGTGAAGCATCCTTCCCAGGGTGCTGGGGTCTCTGTCCTTCTTCTCTTCTGCACTCACCTGCGGTCTGGAAGGTGGTGCAAGCAGCAGTTGCTTGTTATGGCTGGAAAGCTTTGCAATATTATACAATATCGCTTTTAAATCATATGTGTTTATAAATTCAATCTGCATATAGATTGATAGTGGTTACTTACTTCAGTAACAAGATAGACACAGAAATGAAAATTATGAATCATTATTTTTATAAAATTATAATTTTTAGCCGGGCATGGTGGTGCATGCCTGTAATCCCAGTACTTGGGGGCTGAGACAGGAGGATCCCAAGTTCAAGGACAGCCTCAGCAATGTAGGGAGACTCTCAGCAACTAGCATAAATATCTGTGGAGTGAACCTAAATAAGCTAACAATCCAGGTGTATATTTGGTCAAGTGTTTTAAACTTTTCAAAAGCCAATTTCCCACATTACTGCAATCACCACAAAGGGAGTAGTGGGGACACACAAGGACTCCGGTTGATAATGGAGAACCCTCAGTGGGGCAAGGGAAGTGGTACAAGGGAAGGGGAAGGACAAGAAAGAAGTGAATCAGTGGAATTACTATCATAAGCAATGTGTACATGTGAGAATATACCAACATCATTCTCAGTACTTCATATGGGTGGGGGGAGGTGGGGGGACACTAAGAGCTGTGTGCATGTATGTTAACATCAAATAGATATTCATTGTGATGTAAGACTCCAATGCACCAATAAGAGCATGTTAGAAAAAAAGTAAAGTATTTGTCAAACAATCTACTTCCAGATAAGGAATTGAAGACAGAGATGCTTTTGATGAATGGCAGTTTTGGAAATATTTTCTGAGCCTGAGAGACAGCATTGTCCTTAGGGTGAATTTTTCCCTTCCAAACTCCATCTCTGCTCACAACTCCTGCCGCTTCCAGTGCACACCACCCAGATGAATATGACTGGGGAGGCCTGGTGTGGAGGTCAAGAGGTTCTTTGAGGCTCCTGCAGGCGCCTACATCACTGTGGCCTCTCTCAAGAGCACAGAAACACACCGCCGGATCCTGAGCGGCAAGGCCATGATGGTGAGGCTGAGGGAACTGGCTGGCTTCTGTAAATTCAGGGAATATCAACCCTGGCTGTGCCTGTTCATTGTTGGAGGCCTGATCAGTAAGGAAAATCATTTCTCAGTCAGATGTGGTGGCACACACCTGTAATCCTAGTACTTGGGAGGCTGTATAGGAGGAGAGGAGCCTCATCAGCTTAGTGGGACACCCAGCAACATAGTGAAACCCTGTTTCAAAATAAAAAGGGCTAGGGATTCTACTTGGGGATAAAATGCCCCTGGGTTCAATTCCAAGTACCAAAAAAATAATAATAAAATCATTTCTCTACTTGGTGGTTGTTTGTACCAGAATAAATAATAATTATAACTAGAAGCTTTATATACACAATCCAAGGTTGTGGCCCCTTTATCCAGCATAGAAATTGTAGCCTGGGAAGAGATACTTTTTGGGACATGCTGGATCATGAGTGAGAGAGAATAGAATGATTCTCCCATGGAATCCACAGGGTCGTGAGAAACCACTGAGAGCTCTGGTTCCCGCCATCACTCTTCTCTCCTAACCCCATCAGACAGTAACAAGCTGCTCCTGCCCCAACCTTGGGAGCGGGGCGAGCCTGGGTCCTGAGTCTCTGGCCATCCTTAGGGCTCTCACCAGGCCAGGTGGAGGCCGTGACTGCGCTCAGCAGCAGGGGAGCCGCATGTGGGAAGCTCTTGTGCTAGTGAAATGTGCTCTGCTCTGTCTCAAATCCAGGTCTGGATGCTGGGCCTGGCCTCGGAGGACAGGTGCACAATGAGTACTAGTGCTCTGTGGCACAACAGGACATGTCGCTTGTTGGTATCAGTTTGCCCGTGTTATGCCATCGCTTTTTGTCACTGTATTTGGCCTTACTGTAGTTTAATGGACAACAATTATATCTGGACGTGTACATGAGTGAAATTAAATTGAAGGGCGTTGCTAATTCAGCCATTTGCTATGTATCAGTCAATGCATCTAACATGACTCATACATTTCATAAGATATATGGTGAATACTGAGAGCAAATGATCATCCATATTTTCACATGGTATATGGTCTTTTGTCTTCCGCCAGAAGTCTATAATAAAATATGTTTACAGATTTTTCTTCCAGACAGGAAGATTAGACTATTCACTCTTAATCATCATGACTCCCTGGACACAGCCGGTCCTGAGCGGGCTGCCTCCCACCCAGGGTGCAGTGAGGGAGGGAAGGACCTGCCTCTCAGCACCTCCTCTTGAGACTCCCCCCACAGCAGCATGTCCTGAGCAGACTTATGGAACTTTCTGCAAGGAAAGGCAGAGCCTAACTCAGTTATAGACACCTGAGCAAGGTAATAAAGACCTGATTCTAGGTCCTTCATTTGGTTCATAAATGTTTGTATGGAAAATACAAAATCCTAGGAGATTTTAAACTGCAAAATACATAAGATGTATAGGTAGAGATTAATCCGATATCAGGATTTTCCTGGAAATGTTTCCTATGAGAGGCACTATGGTCTGAAGGAGAGAGAAGCCTTTCTGACGGAGCATTGGCCATTCTGGAGACCCAAATTTGGGTTCTCTTTAACACTGGTGTCTACCCCTTCCTACCTCAGAGTAATTCATGACTTCTTAGGTCTCTAGGCATTCAACCTGAGATTGGCTCTTGTTCTGCAGGGAACTAAACACTGTCCATGGAGGTAATATGACCTTCCCCTCGCAGGCTGCTCCCCTCAGCCCTCCTGTGCCCTCTGGGTTTGCGCTCAGCTCCCCCTGCAGTTCCCCTCACTGTGTCTCTCACAGCGCAGTAGTACACAGCTGAGTCTGATGTTTGGAGAGAGGATTTCTGCAGGTGGAAGGAGCTGTCCTTCTTAACAAGAGTGGCCTGGAATCCTTGCTTCTCTGTCCTCTGGTTGTCTGTTGAGCTCTTCAGGAGCAGCTGAGGAGCTTTATTGAGATATTGGACATACCAGAAGGGGACAGGAGCCGAGTAAGCTGTCTGGTAAGTGCAGTTCAGGGTCACAGATGTCTCCTCTGTGACAGTAACGAGGCCTTCTGTCTGAGTCACTGAGTCTCCATTGCTCCTTCCTAAAAAAATAAAAATAAAACATTTTGTTATTAGGGAAGAAGGATAAAGGTTTTCATTATTGTAGGAAAATGAAATATCTTTAATGCTTAGGATCAAATGTTACTCACTGAATACCAAGAGGATCACAAGAACAGAGCAGGTGACAGAAAGCATGTTGGTAGAAGGACACGATCCTTGCTACTTGCGATACACCAAGTTGTATAGGGCTGGTCTCTAGCGGGATCTTAAAGAAACTTCTCACTCATAAGCAAGATCCCCTTTCTGCTCTGCAGCAGGCTGCCTTGTGACTGCGAAGACAAAAGGCCTGTGAAACCACCGCCTGAATGCAGTGAACCACATCAGGAACGCAGCGCCCTCTTGTGGTTTCCCTGAAAATTGCACCCAAATCTTGTCTGACCCAGTTTTTATAAATACAGGGCTCCTCCCCGCCCCCACAACCTCATCCACAGGGCATGTGTTCCAAGACCCTCAGTAAGATACCTGATACCAAGGAGAATACTGAACTCCACGATACTGTCTTTTCCTACACATGCATGCCTATGATAAAGTTTGATTACAAATTAGGCAGAATTCTTTCTGGTGCAACCTGTTGCCATCAACTGGAACACGTTTTGTATTCCTGTCTTCTACCCACAAATGCGATGCCTTTTCCACCTTAACTAGCACTTATCATGCACTGTGGACGTAACTTTTGCAGTTTCAAGTGCGGCAGCAAAACTAGCATGAACTTTTAAAAGGGACTGAAGAACAGGTAGTTGTATAGCATGGAAACATTGGATAAAGGGCTGAGTCTCGTCCTGGTGGATTGAGTACAGTGAGCAAGATTCAATCAGACTACGCAGAAGCGCATGTGATTGAAATTTATGGACTCTTTATTCTGGAATTTTCATGTAATATTTTCAGCTTACACTGCACAACATGTAACTGAAACCTGTAAAATATTCTTTAAGGATGGACTATTGTAAAATTAGCTTAAGAGGAAGGTAGATAAAGAAAGAGGATGACAGAGGACTCTAAGAAGGAAGCACTAAACATTTGCTTTATAGATTCAAAACTACACTTGGGATGATATTTGGTTACTACTTGCAACATTTTCTCCATGGTACAGAGACTTCTAGCTTCCCAAATAATCCCTGGTACAACTTTTTGTGTGTAGCGGTGGGGTCCTGGAGATTGAACCCAGGGCAGTCTACCTCCAAGTTCTACCCTAGCCCTTTTTGTTTATGTTTTTTTAAAACAGGGTCTCACTAGGTTTGGAGAGTCTCACTACATTGCTGAGGCTGCTTTCAAACCTGCCATCTTCCTGTCCTGGATACTGGGATTACAGGCATATGCCACCACCCCTCGGCTCCAGGCACAACTTTTAAGCAATATATTCAGAGGCCTCTCCTCTGCATATGTCCATGTGGGCGAAGAAGGATCCCTCTGCCTGAAAGATCCTCTCTCCTCTCCTACATAACACTAGCTGAGTTACCCCTGTTCATCCTGAGTCGCAGTCAGAGCACCGCCTGGCAGAGGAAACCTCACGCAACGCAGTGTTTCTCAAGTAATCCGTGATGTAAGACAGGTGTTTTCCCAATACATCATGTACTGATGCATTTGTAAAATAACAATACAAATTACTGTGACTTCTGTTTCACTAATAAAGGGAGAGTGCTATAGGGATTGACTTCCACACTCACTTTTAATCTTCAGCTGATCTGCACATATATGGAGGAAACTCTCCAAGGCAAACGATAGGTAAAATAATTTCCAGAGCCCACACAGTGGTGGCCATAGGTGTCTTCACAGCAGCCAGGATTGAAGAGATGTTATAATATGTGGGGAAGGCACCAGAATCCTCTGAAGTATGATACAATAGCAGTGGGCTAAAAGAGTCCCAGAATAGGGACTGTTCAAGTAAAGACTAAAGTAAGTCTAAAAGACCAAACTGATAAGAAAATTAATTTAGTGGTCAGAACATGTAATAACCTTTAAAAAGTATAATGAAATGCAGCATCCAACAATATAAAATACACATGTCTAGCGCATCAAAATTATCAGGCATGCAAAGAAGCAGAGAAACATAATCTGCTTTCAAGAGAAAAATTAATCAGTATAAACAGATGTAGAAATGACAAAGATGATAGAATTATTATAAAAGAATATCATTATTATAAATTATTAAATTACACATGATAAAAACATAAAAACTATAGGAACCTAAAGAAGAGAAAAATTTGAGACCTAGAAAGGTACAAAAGGAACTTCTAGGGATGTAAAACTATTAAATTACCGATATAAAAATAAATTAGGAATTGCAGTACATGGGAAACCACAGGAAAAAGACTTAGTGAACTTGAAGAAAGATCAAGAGAAATTGTTCAAACTAAAGCAAAATGAAAATTAATTGAAGAAAAAATAAATAGAGTCCATGATCGATGGTACAAAATCAAGTGGTCTTATATATCTGTAAGTGAAACCTCACAAGAAGAGTGAAGGGAAGAAAAATATTTAAAGAAATAAGAGCTCGAAATTTCCACCATGACAAGAGAGAAAGAGAAAAATATTTGTTCCAAGATTCACATAATTGTCTTAGTCTATTTTGTGTTGTTATAACAAAATACCTGAGGCTAGGTACTTTGTCAAGAAAAGAGGTTTGTTTGGCTCATGTTTCTGATGGCTGGAAAGTCCAAGCAGCCTGGTGCTGGCATCTGACAAGGTCCTGGCTCCATCACCACACAGCAGAGGGCATCATCAAGGGAGCTGCGAGAGTGGACAGGGACTTGTGAAGAGGTCACATGGCAAGAGAGGGGGCGAGGAGGCCAGACTTAACTCACTCAGAGAGACCTCGTCCAGTCTAACCCAATCTTAAGAGAACTAATCCAGCTCTGGAGAGAAACATTGATCCATTTTAGGGGCAGGGCTGTGATGACCCCTTATCTCTACGAGGCACCACCTCCCACCACCTCCACACTGGAGATCAAGCCTCCACATAACTTTTAGTGGGGACAAGCTATGTTCATACCATAGCAGTAATCACGTTTCTGAAATCCAGTAATCCAGAGAAAATCTGAACATCTTCTGGGGTAGAGGGTGAGGAGGCAAGGGCACATGACACACAAGAAACAACGCATGTCAGGACATAACTAAAAGGCTAAAAGAAAATACCTTTAAAAGATAATTTGAAACGCAAAACTATAGAACTGCATTGTGGGATTTTTAATATATGTAGAATAAAAATGTGAGACAATAGCACGAGATGCAGGTGGAATGTTGTTACGTGTCCTGCACTATGTGTGAGTAGTAAAACAGTATTAAAGTCAGAGAGGGATAAGTTAGATACGCATCCTGGGAACCATTCGTTCTACAACTTGTGGGTCTCAGGATTCCTGAAAAGCCTTATGGTAGGGATTCCAGGAAGACTTCAGAGAGTTTCTGGTTATGTGGGAGAGGAGACAGAGACAGGGAGAGAGAGGGAGAGAGAGAGAGAGAGAGAGAGAGAGAGAGAGAGAGAGATTGAGAAATAGAGAAATACCATCAAGCCAGGCCTGGTGGTGTATGCTTTAATCCCAGTACTTGGGAGGCAGAGACCAGAGGATCCGGTTGGCAGCCAACCTCAGCTACTTAGTGAGGCCATCTGCAACTTCGTGAGACCCAGTTTCAAAATAAAGTATAAAAAATTGGGCCGGGGGTGTAGCTCGGAGGTAAAACACCCCTGGGTTCAATCCCCAGTACCGCAAAAAAAAAAAAAAGAAAGAAAGAAATTTCACCAAGAATGAGAGCAATGCCACTATCACACATCGTGTGAACTCAGGAAAACACACATGTACAACTGTGGGAGCACAACAGTGAAGAGGACGAGTACTGTTTAACAACTTTCTACAAACAGCTTCTGTATGCCAGGCTCCCTGCAAGGGATCCCTGTGGGTAATGGGCCACATTCAGATGACTGAAGCCTTACTCCTTATGACAGAGAGGTCATGTGGTCCTTCAAATGCCATTTTTTTTTCTTTTGTCACCTCCCTGTTCTAATTCAAGTGAGTATTGTCTTTAGGAGACCAGGTTTTAGATGCTTGATGTTACTATCCAGGACTCTTCATTCTCCAGGCATTGTCTGATATTTGGCTGTCTCTTGGTTATTCATTTTGTTAGGGATTCTAAGAATCTCAAATTAAAGTACTGTTAGTTAGGTGTCTGTTGGCCTATGTGCATAGTTGCTTTGCAACTATTTGTGCCAGTGACACAAGCCCATCAGAAGAATTTAAAAGATGGTTTTAAATTCCAAACCCCATTGGATTGAGTTTACTTTGTACAATGTGTTGTTGTATTTTAGGAAGAAGTCATAGCATAGTTCTCTGCTTCCACAAACCATCTTAAAGCACAGGGATTTTGTAACTGCAGATAACTCTGATATTTTCTTACACAGACTCCAAGGAGCAGAGGTGTCCATACAAGAACAATAGCCATGATTAAAATCAGTTGAACACAAGGATAATCACCAGATAATAAATGTTTATGCTAAATAGGTTTTCTCAATGATTAAAACTAACTTAGACTATTTAACTCTTACTAGAAACATGGTCTAGAGTACAGTTTCCACACTGGCAAGTAGATCACCTGGCTGCTCTTATACTGTCATGCACGCTCAGGAATCCCTAAACTCAATCATTCATTCCAGGATCTCACACAGATATCTATGATGTTTAAGCTCTATTTAAAAATGCATATGCCAAAACAAATTGATTCAGTAGAGTGAGGAGCAGAATAGTAAAACAGATTCTATTCCACATCTGTGCTTCCGCTGCCTGGGCCCAGACATTGGAATGAGGGATCAGACTGGAAATAGATAGCTGCTGTATTTATCACAAGCCAACTGGAATATCTTGTTTCCAGTGCTTAGATTTATTTTGTCATTCCATTTCCCTCTTGCTCTCTTGGGTCTGCTGTCTGAATGCTTGACCTCCAGTGCTCAGGGTCTGACACCCAGTGAGGAGGAGTGGAGAGTGTGAGGGCTGGAGCAGCCTGACCTTCATGCCAGGTGACCTGACATCTTCCTATTACATTCCCCATTCTCTTAATTTCATCACATTAGTTCTCTGACTCACTTCCAGAAAGATTTAGTATTGTCTAACCTTTGGAGCAAAGGTTCATATTAATGTATTTCAAACTATATTAAACTGAAGTTCAAAATAAAATGTTCCCCATGTTGCTTGCTAATTGAATTCTGTGACTAATGTTTTCCGGACTTTGATCCATTTGAAGCTTATTTAATTGTGATGAAATGCTGAGCTTCTAAGCTGATTGCCACTCCCTCTGCAGCCTCCTTTGGGACTTTTTCAGTGTAGAGCCTAGGACAGAGAGGTAAAACTAAGACTTTGCTGGCCTTAAGAGGCCCCATCCACTTCCCTCCTTCCTACTCCCCAAAGCTAAATATTTTGGAGATGCAGTGATGCATTTCACACAGTAACTGAGTTTTTGCTGCAGATGTCTCTTAGAGCAGAGGTGGGGCACCCATGTCAGTCCTTGAGCTGTGAGGGGACAGCTCTAGAGAGCAACTCCAGTGCCTCTCCAGTGTCGTGAGAGATAGAAAAGTACAAGCGTGTTTCAAAAAAACATGACATCTTTGGGGGGAGATGAGATATAAACATACACAGGTAGCTTGCCATAGGGAATGAGGATGACGAGGATGGGCTCTGCTCTTGGCTGAATCACTGGTTCAAGCCACTTCACCTCTCTGGACAACAGTTTTTTCATTTATAAAGTGAGATCAATTTTCTGTACCTTGCCTTGTTAGCAAAGATATTGTGAGGAGTGAGGTGTGAATTAGATTATGTTTAAAAAGTGCATTGTGAATTTAGGTGGTACAACTGAAACATTTTTTAAAAGACCTACTGGATAATTTATCTGAGGCAGTAACTAAGTATCAGAACTTTCTGTGAGATGGTAGAGGTGGCTGTGGGCAGGAGTGGTAAGGGGATTCTCCCCAAGGCAAGAGTGATTAGATAGTCTCTGGGATCTGGAGGAAGAATGATGGCCAGCATTCAGCCTGTTTTAACCTTTAGGTCGCCTCATTCAACTTCACTCCTTGCAGCTCATTGTTGAAAAATTATCTTGTAGAATTTTCCACACTGTGAATTTTACTTATGATATGTCTGTGAACAGTTCAATATATTCCTCTTTCCTTTGTACTTACTGTAAATTGATAATTGTATTTAGAGGGCAGTATTTTTTTAAACAAAGATACATTTCACTTTTCTTGGAAGTCCATAAGGTTAAGTTACTCTTTCAAGTCCAACTGATTTTATCCTTCTCTGTTTGGACATGCTGAGGGAAGCTGAAGCTTATAGAACATGATGGTGTGAAGTATTAGGCTTTCCACCCTACTTCAGGGGAGAGCACATATTTGGCATTGTACTGTTTTTTTACCAAAGACATCTATATCTGTTGGGCAGTTTTCTCCTTTTTAAAAGAAAAGAAAACTTCAGTTAAGAAATCAGGAGGAAGGGTATTCAAAGGTGCCTTTGGGGATAAGGAGAGTACCGCACTGTTGAATCTGTATCTCATTGTCTGGAATAAAAGAGAGACGAGGGCAAATATAGCAAAGAATATAAGTGGTGAACAGGTTGCACTGGGCCATGCAAAAGGCAAGTGCTACAGGTGGAAAGTAGAGAGGGATAAGGGGTAAGGCTCAGAGTTTTTTGTATCACATGTAATATATGCCTAATATCTGGTTTTTGTCTTTCTTTAAAAAAAAACTTATGGGAGTGGATAGCATCAGTAAGACAGAGGCAAAGTGATTCAGGACCCTGGACAGCTCATTGGGAGTCCAGTACTTTTGCGGCTTCAACTTCTAGTCCAGGATACTGGAAAAACTCTGCAATGAAGCCATCACGTGCAATATCAGAGGCTCTGAGAATAGTAGCTCCTGTCCCTGTGTTGATAGGAGGTGACTTCCCTGGTCACTCTCCTCTCTCTCTGCTACCTTTTTGGCTTCTTTTATATTACTGTTACATTATCATGCAGTGCATAGAGAAACATGGTAATTTCCATAAAACTATCCTTTCCTAAATAAAGAGGGCTAGGTAATAGGTGTTAGGACCTTAAAATGACAGTGAAATAAGTGCTCTTGTGAGGCTAGTGAAATTTTGGAAAGAACTATTAAACAGCAACTGGCTAACTAAACCTCTACATTTTACAGATGAGGAAACAGGCTCAGAGAAGTTAACAGCCTCTTTAAAGTCACATAGGTTGTTTATGTAATGAACTCTAAAACTGCATTTTAGAGTTTCTTCTGCTGATTATTCTATTCCAGATAGCACTATAGTCCACCAAACATGACATCCACAGAGGCAAGAAACATGCCTGTCTTGTTAAGATGTTTCCTCAATGATCATCACAGAAACTAAGTGTGTTTTGAATTAACAAAAAAACCGCATAAGTTTCACAAACTGGAACACACACTGTCATACATGAAATCATGTGGGAGGGGCAGGTGTAGTTTCATAAGACATTAATTCAGATTTGGTTGACTTGTGGATGTGTTTATATCTTGTAACTATTACTATAACATTTTATATTTAGATTAATTCATATTTTGAAGTGAATAGTAAACATTAAAAATAAAACGAGTAAGAGTCAGAGTCATTACATGTTCAAGCTGTAGACAAGCTAGAAACCCATTTTCTAATGTGATGTCCAAGTGCTTAAATCATAACTACTAACTCAGAGGATTTTTTAAAAAAATGTGTGCAGTAAAACAAAGTACTTGTTCTATAAGCACTGGTTGAAATGTGAGAAAAATATATAGATATATATGTGTAGACAGGAAATTGTCACTGGAGAAAACCATGTGAGTGTTGGTTGGCAGCTGTCATTCTGGCCCTGACCTCTTCTCATCTTCAAACTGGTCATAACTTGAAGAAGAACAGGTGAGGACAAGAGACTCAATAGTTCAGGACAAATTTCAACCTTAAATATTCCCCTCTGCAGGTCACCTCCAAATGAGAACAACACATTTAGAGTCTTTTAAAAATCATGATCATGTCACAAAAAGATTGGAGCCAGAAAGAGGTAACTTGAGGAACATTGTGAATCTATTCTATGAGCAAGTAGTTGCTAGTGTGATTATGGGCAAAGATCTAAATTAAATAATTTATTATACTTCATGGAGTAGTGACACTATTTTTGAGAAAAAAGCAATAGTATAAGCAGATTAAAGCATTGTACATACTAGTGAATGAACAAATATACAAATGATTCTGAAAATTTAACAACTCATCAATAAAATGACCCGTTAGGTAAAAAATTCAAAACATTCTCATCTCAATAAAGCCAACACAAAATTAATAGGTTTTATTAAAACAGCATTTTAAAAAAATTTTGCATGTGCTACATATTCTAGCTTAATCTATTCTAAAGAATGGAAGATACATACTCTCCTATTAAATCATCTATCTAGACATTCTACATGAACTGAACCCAGATTTCCTTGACAAACCCCCACCAGGGTTGCCACACCCCACTCCTCCCTGTATGCAGTTGAATCTCTCCCCAGAGGCCCTGTCTCTTGCCAAGGTTTCTGAGGGCTCCTGCATGTTTTTCTCTCACTGTGGCTTCTCAGAGCACTGAAATACACTGCCGAGTCCCGGAGCTGTGAGGCTGTGATGGTGAGGCTGATGGAGCTGGACAACTTCAGGAAGCTCAGAAAACACCAATACTCTGTTGCATTTTTTGCACTGTAAGAGTCCTGACAAATAAGGAGGATCATTTACCCACTTGGTGGTTCTTTATACCAGTATAAGGAGTAAGAAGAATCACTGGTTTCATACACACAGCCCAAGGTCACCGCTTCCCTCTCCACCACAGAAATCACAGTCTGAGCTTGAACTACCTCCTGTGCCATGCTGGTTCCTTCAGGAAAGAGGAAAGAAATAGAGTGACACTTTATCTGAATCCATGAGAGTATTAGGAAGAAAGTGGCTTAGGAGCCAGTACTCCACTGTCCTTTATCCCTCCTTCTCAACCTCATCAGAGAACAAATGATCTCTCTCCCCAGGACTTCAGGGTTGAGAAGAGCCTGCGCCTGACCTTGTACACATACATACCAAGAAAGATGGAGGCAAGGGCTGCCCCCAGCAGGCTGGCGACCAGCATGGTGGTAGTTCTTTTCTGAGGAGGCGAAATGTTCTATGTTGTTATCCAAATCTTAATTCTGTTACTTGTGCTCAAGAGGTACAATCAAAGTCACTGGGCTGTGCAATGTGTCTGCCCCAACAGGAAATGCAGTTAGCAGATATGGGGCAAGTTTGCCTGGGTCCTGTCATATGCTTCCTGTACAGTGAGATAGGGGAGATTGCCCTGAGCAAGTGCTGTGTCTCATTAAAACTCATTGCAGTGGAAATGATCCGTGGTAACATTGAACCGTGTTGAGCTCATTCTTCTTTGATGGGAAATGTGGGAGTTAAAATTTATTTTAAACTATAGTGAATTCCTAGGACAACATGGTCAAACACCTTTGGTTCTAACATATGCTTCCTTTTCTCTAGACAGAACCAAGGTGAAAAGTAACCAGAGTTTTGATTCTTCAACAACAGTTCAAGCTTTCAGTCTCAACCTTTGTTCCTAACTTGTCAGTCATAGAATACAGCAAAAGTTACATGAGTAATATTTTGTTAATAAATGCTTTCACATCATGCCTTCTGAATCACAAAATTGGTCAATGTGTGTGCCATGTCCCGTAATGACAGGGAACAAAATACATATATGTATGTGGGCACACACATTGTGTATACACATACACACACATGTATAAACAAAAATAAATCCATAAAATTCTACCAAATGTCCAGGTCCAGGAATTTCTGTTATAACTCAACCCAGTTGTTCCTTGAAATTCTTCTGTTTCTTCAAACCACACATTTTAACTATGGTGGAAATTGAGATAGGAAAAATCTATAGGAGAAGAGGAGCAACTGAACTACCAGTTACCTGCTCTTTTGTCCTAATAAGAAGCCTGCATATCCATGTGTAGACCAAGTTGCCACATTGCCGGCCTCTCCATTCAAGAAAAAACCTATGGGGAGCATTGCACAGTGACATACAAAGTCCATCCTGCTCCCCAGTCCTTCATTCATCAATGTAAACAACAAAATAATATTAGCCATTAACAAGTACAAATTATGGTATCTATTTCCAAATGTCTTTCTATACATGGAAGCCCCATATTATCAACTATGGATCATCAGAGCCATTTCTACCTGGGTGAAAGTAATAGGCACAATGTCACAGAATCATTCCCAGAAGAAATGAGATAATAATAATTGGTTCCCTGGTTACTACTCCCAAACTATTCTAAGGCTTAGCTTTGAATAATAATTTCTTATATTTATTTATACTGTTAATAATTGTTCTAACAAATTATTTCAACTCTTCAAGAATAGTAAGAACAATATATACCCCATTAAATAAATTTTGAAATTAAAATTTAGAATGCATCAACCTGGAGAATTCCCATGTTAATATTGGACACTGTTGGTACCCAGTCTAAATCCCCTTTCCAGTATAGTCAACACCCAGATGTTGGGAGTTTTGGCTACTCTTGGCTCACAGTTGACCATTTCTCACAAAACTGACCTCCACCATTGACAGTTACCATTGCTCAGTAGGGTACACTTCTATTCCAAGAAAGTTCAAAGCCAATGACTTCAGTGCTTTGTTCTTATTCATGAAGGTCAGCAGTCTGGCCCCATCCATTCAAAGTGCGAGGGATCAAATCCATGGTGCATTTCACACTCTGACCCCACAGTAGATGATGTGCAATCAAGACTCCAGATGTCCACATCCATGCTTAGCCCTTCCCCATCTTCACATTCTTTCCCTGACAAGTTATGGACAAAAGAATTTCAATTTCAGATCTGCTTGTAAGGAACTCAATCTATGATAATATGTTATCTCATTTAATTCTGTAATCAACCTTGAAATATATAAAATAGTACAGTGTAAGATCAAATGAACCTTTAGTTATCCAATACATCTTCAAACCATGTCATACACCAAGCACAGGAGTCCAGGCTCAGGCCAGGGTTCTGGGTCTACTCAACTTTTTCTCAGGAACAGCAACATAGACCCTCTCTGATCTTTGATCTCTGCAGCCATCTGAGCTTTTACTTTTAACCAGTTCTCACCCTGACTCTGTCTTTCCTTCTACCCATGATATGTGTCCTTATCTAATCCAGGAGCATGGTGGCAGCTGAGAGTGGAGATGAGGTGGGATATCTATATCTAAAATAATACATGACTTAAACTTTTTCAAAGCAAATTATTATGACTACTTTCTTCCCTTTGCATTTCTCTTTTGGAATTACACTCCTAATGCAAGACCTCAAATACCTTGAGAACTGAATGGAAAAGACCAAGCTGTGCTAAAAACTTGAGGGAATATCTGTTATATTGTTTCATATAAGAAACACATCGTTAAACCAATTGTATTTTTTTTTTTGCGGTACTGGGGATTGAACCCAGGGGCACTCTACCTCCGAGCTATACCCCCAGACCTATTTTTTATTCTTTATTTTGAAACAGGGTCTCACTAAGTTGTGGAGGCCTCACTAAGTAGCTGAGGCTGGCCGCGAACCCTGATCCTCTGGTCTCAGCCTCCCAAGTACTGGGATTACAAGCGTGCGCCACGCCTGGTTCCAATTGCATTTTCGAGAAAACATGTGATATAAAATGAGAGTAGACATCAATTTATGTAAACTAAATATGTATACATTTTGTATATGGATTGCCTTTTAGTTTTTAAAAAAGAAAGAGGAAGGGAACTTTTAGAAATGATGGTTATATTTATGCCATTGTTTATGGGGACAGTTTCACGGTTATGTACTTTTCTTCAACTTATCCAAATATATACATTAAATATTTGCACCCTTTTGTACATACCTCAATAAATATTTTAATTAGAGTAGAAAGGAAAAAACACTTTCACAAGCAGACCAATATGTCTTTACTTTCCCTTCAGGTTTAGTTATTTTCAGAATGGTTTAAGTACTTCCCCAGTCAATGAAACCCTCCCCATCACTCTTCTTATTCTTATTTTCAAACTTGTCAAGAGATATACATTAAATATGTGCACCTTTTTGTACATACCTCAATACATTTTTTTAATTGGAAACAGAAAACTCAAACATTTTTCAACCAGACTAATATTATGACTTTTTTCCCCTTCAGGTTTAGTTATTTTCAGAATGGTTTAAATTTTCCCCAGTCAAGGAAACCCTTCCCATCACTCTTTGTTGCCCTGGCATCTAGAGCACACACAGCATCTCTCTGCCTGTGGTCTCTGCTCTACCACAGGGCTCCTGAGCCCCAGCAGGTTTGGGTACAGCTGCAGGCGCCTGGGGAGCACTGTGTGCTCACTGCACAGAGGTAGGTGGCTGAGTCACTGGGCTGGGAGCCTCTGACATGCAGGGACACACGCCGGCTGCCTTTGTCGAGCTGTGCTGTGAATCTGCCTTCATCTTTGTCACCATCAGAGTATATGAGCACCAGCGACTCAGGACCTCTCCCAGCATACTGTCTGTACCACCAGAAGTACTGAAAACCACTGTTGCTGTAAGTGCAGTTGAGAGAGGCCGTGGTTCCCTCTGGAACGCTGAGGGATGCAGGACTCTGCTCCACCTCCTTCTGTTGGCTGCTCA
>PVJS01030753.1:0-23883 GCA_004027185.1 Glis glis | reverse complement strand
AGAGAGAGAGAGAGGGAGGGAGGGAGGGAGGGAGAGGGAGAGAGAGAGAGAGAGAGAGAGAGAGAGAGAGAGAGAAAACGCTCGCGCGCACGCGCATGCGCCAGCTGAGGCTGGCCGCGAACCCGGATCCTCCGGTCTCTGCCTCCCAAAGTACTGGGATTACAAGCGTGCGCCACCACACCCAGCAAGATTCCCATTCTTAAGCACATTCCAGAAAACAAATACTTAAGGCATGTACTTTATTTTAGTGACTTTGATAGAATTTTTCCCAATGGGCAGTTATCTGAGAGCTTCAATCATATTGCCCTGGGATAGAATTCCAGGGAGAGGAGGTGTGAGCACTTTAAGGAAGGGTATAACACAGCTCAATATTTGCAATGATCAACCCTTCCCGGGGTGCTACAAAGTCTTCTTCAGGTAATAAATTTCTATTTTTATAAAAACAAAAGTAGGAAGGGGCGCTAATTAATTAATTGCTGATTACAGGTCTATTTCCACTCAGTAGCCCAAATAGGACCTTAATATATTAAAGAAACAGAAACATAGTAAGAAACTCAGATTCATTTAGCCTCAGACAGAGTTCAGAACTATGGATAAGTGTGAAATACTCCATGTGCTGACAAGGAAAAAGGGAAAGTCCTTAGGTTGATGGAGTGTGACTGGGTACAGATGAGCCCTCCTCTTGAGTTGAATCCTAAGCACTTTTTAAACTGGGGAGGATAAAGTTAGCATCTCAAGGATGCTAGGGGAAAGCAGATTAATCCAGAAACTGCAATGCGACCCCTGGCTTGCTATTCAGAAGAAAAAAGAAAAAAAAGTAGAAATAAAGCTGTATTCAAACCTTACCCAACAAAATAAATTCCCTATATACTATAGATTTAGTAAATTAAAAATGAAACTGTAAAATCATTCAAGGAAGTAGATGTTCATTTTTGTAAGTTTGAAGTGATGGCTTCTTTTAAAGAATGACCATTGAAGACATACCCATTGATCAAACACCACCTCCCACATGTTTTCAATAAATATGACTGGCAAATGGCTCATTTCCCTAAGATGCAAAGAGCTCTTCAAATCATTAAGAATAACACAGGCAACCAGAGAGAAAAATGGACAAAGGTCAGGGACAGCATTTCATGGAGAAGCAACATAAGAACAATAAATACATGAAAAGATGTTGACAATAATAACTGGTTAAAAAAAGATATTTAACCTATGAGATTTGACAAAAATTAATAAACTGTAACATGGTGTTGGCAAGGGAGTGGGAGGAAACTATCATATATGTATATAGGAATTTAAAATCTGTATCACTTAGCCGGGTGTGGTGGCGCATGCTTGTAATCCCAGTACTTGGGAGGCGGAGACCAGAGGATCCAGGTTCGCAGCCAGCCTCAGCTACTTAGTGAGGCCCTCCTCAACTTCGTGAGACCGGGTTTCAAAAAAAAGTATAAAAAATAGGGCCGGGGGTGTAGCTCGGAGGTAAAATGCCCCTGGGTTCAATCCCTGGTACTGCAAAAAAAAAAAAAAAATCTGTATCACTTATTTTACGTAATCCATTAAGATTTGTTTTCTTTATTCTTTTTCTTTGTATTTTTTTGGGGGGGGGAGGCTGGGGATTAAACCCAGGGGAGCTCTACCACTGAGCTACACTGCCAGCCCTTTTGTATATTTATTTTTTTAAATCTTGATATAGGATCTTGCTACGTTGCCCCAACTAGCCTCAAACTTGCAATCCTCTTGCCTCAGCTTCCTGAGTAGCTGGGATTACAGGTGTGCACTCAGCATCCATCAAGATTTTTAAATGTGCACAGCCTTAATTTCACAGGCTTGTATCTAGGAAATCATTATTAGTCCAGGACCTCCCGCTCCTCCAGAGGTAACATAGGGACTGTAGAAAGCCATTGACTCTTCTTCTCCCATCATAGCACGATCCTGCCCCACCAATGTCAGCTGAACCCATCCCTGAGAGGCTGTCATTGGAATGATCACCCAGCTTCCCCTGAAAGGCCACGGGGACTCGTCCCATCACTCCTGCCTCGCCTGTTTAGTTGGCCACCACAGGAATTGGAAGCTCCTCATATCACTCCCACACCCCTATGGTTCTTGACATCCCTCAGTCGCAGTCTCCCCCACACCACCAACAGACACTTCCTCTGGAATGAGCCGTCCAGAGCAAAGCCTTTGTACCCTGCTCCTCTCCGGGCCCACCTGGGGTCTCATCCTCTCTTGACAGCTAGAGGACATTCCTGGAGCAACTCTCCCCTCCCTCCTTGAACACCAGATACTCCCTCTCGACAAGGTCAATTCTAATAGCACAATAAACTTGCTTTAAATCCCTCATTTAAAAAATATGAAGCTGGGCGTGGTGGCACACCAACGGGAAGCTGGTGATAGGAGGATCGCAGGTTCACAGCCAGACTCAGCACCTTGGCGAGGCCCTCCACAACTTAGTGAGACCCTGTTTCAAAATAAAAAAATGAAATTGCCTGGGGTGTAGCTCAGAGGTAGAATGCCCCTGGACTCAATTCCCAGTACAAAAACAAAAAACAAAAAACAAAAAACAAATCCACCTCATTCTCTTCTAGCTGCTGTTCAACATCCTTTTTCTCCTTTAGAGCAAAACTCCTTGAAAGGATTGTTTTATGCTGATTTTCTTCACTCCCTCACTTCCTTTTATCTCTCTGGTAAGCATTTTTACTGAAGTGTAATTAACCTACTGGAAGGTGCACAAATCGTAGGGACACAACTCCACAAATTATCACAGAGGGACTACACCATGTGCCAACACCCAGGACAAGAAATAGAATGCTGTCCACACCCCAGAAACCTAGTTCCTTCTTCCAGTCTCTACCACTCGCTCCTCCCCCAATAACAATTCTTATCACTTTAAACATAACGCATTATTTTACCCATTTTATGCAAAAATTGTCTTGGAATTTTACTGTATTTCCTTGTGCAGGTTTTCTTTGACCCAGAATTATGTTTGTGAGATTCATTCAAGTTGATACACACATCAGGGGCCAGATCACTGAGGGCCTAAGCCACTGGAAGGACTTTTTCGTTTTTTTCTGAGTAAAAGGAAGCCCGTGGAAGGTGTTAACGGCACAGGGGCATGCTGTAGTCTTTGCACTGAGAGCGTCAACTGGGTGCTATCTTGAGAGCAGACTGTGGTGGGAGGCTGAGGAGGAAGAAAGCACAGAGACTGGTAGAAGGCTTTCACATCAGTCCAATTTACAGTATTAAATTCTCCAGCTTTAAAACGAAAAGGCATTGTAGGTCAGCCCCTCAGTGGAGTTAATCAAAGCAATAATGAAACAAGTTCGGGACTGGACCTGCAATAATTAGGCCAGCTATCACAATGTAGGCCCAGAAAATAATTAACACCTTCATGACAAAAATAGCCTTGGGAAACAACTGTAATTTTGAAGATTAAAATAGGATCATTTATGACTGAGAATAAATAGAAGCTTCAATATTTCCAAACCTTGGGTCTGAAAAGAAATCCTTCATCAAACACAGAAAGCATACTCAAGGGCAGAAACCAGAATAATTTCAGCTATAGGAGGGAACGACAGGGTACTACTGACTCATCAAAAGCTGATGGATGGGCAGTGTGGAAACGATGGGTTGCCTAGAGATAAAGAATTGGAAATACAGAAGCTCTCAGTGAGGGTTTGCATCACTATTTCCATCTATTCTTGTTATTCTTGACACTTGAGGCATCACAAAGACTTGTTTTCACACCTGTAATCCCAGTACTTGGGAGGATGAGACAGGAGGATCGCAGGTTCGAGGACGGCCTCAGCAACATAGTGAGACCCTGTTTCCAAACAATACAAAATTAAAAAAAAAAATGGCCGGGGTGTAGTTTGGAGGTAGAATGCTCCTGGGTTCAATCCCCAGAACCACCAAAAACAAAAACCAAAGGTTTGTTTTCATAGTGACAAGTGTTTTTACATGACTCAGATAAAACCAAAGACAACATGTAGCTAAGTTTTCATGTGGGACTGCACATTTTTTCTTGGTCCGGAGAATTCCCAGCTTTTGAAAAGCAAGTGTGAACATTGTTACTCAGACCCATAAGTATGGTTCTGTGTCGATTTTCTCAGTGCTTGGGGCAAAAAAAAAAAATGGGTCTGGAAGTGGGTAAGTCCAAATCTAGGAGTGTGACAGATGATGGAAACCACTGTTCATCCAACAGTGCTTGTCTAGGGCATTGGCACCCATGGGTATTTTTGTGGAGAGGCCTGGCTGTCTCCTATGATATCAACATCCAAGGATTAGAGTTGTATCAAATACGATCTCACTTATTTATCAATTAAATATCTATTGCTAATGCATTTATTTGGGCATTGTGTTTTAGCTTACTTTATTTCAGCTCGTACCACCTTTTTTGTTTGTTTGTTTGTTTAGTTTTTGGTTATACTTGGGATTGAGCCCAGGGGCATTCTATCTGTAAGCTACACCCCCAGCCCTATTTTATTTTATTTTTAATTTTGAAAAACAGTCTCACTAAGTTGCTGAGCATCTTGCTAAGTTGCTGAGGCCTGGCCTCAAACCTGCGATCCTCTTGTCTCAGCTTCCCAAGTACTGGGATTACAGGCACACACCACCATGTCTGGCTCTCATACCACCTTAGCAAAATTTTTCAAAGGGGTTTATATTTGTCCCAAGTTCTCTGTTAAACATGCCCCAGCAAGCTTCTGTCCTCAGAATCGTCTTGTCCAGATAACCAAAATCCTATACCTTGTCCCTACACCAATGCCTGGGAAGGTTTATTTACATTTCGCCAGCTTTCAGAAGAGAATTCCTTTGCCTTTATCTTCTGCCCAAAAGAAGTGATTGAAATGAGAACTGGAAGCTGGCTGTGGCATGAAGTCAACGGCACAAGAGCTTTGGAGTCAGAGCGAAGTTGAAGTCCAACCAGCATCATCTACTAGTGGGTGACCCTGAGCAGGTTCCCTTATCCCTCTGTGCCTCTGCTTCCTAACCCGTGCAAACAAGGAGTATACAACCTGCCTCACAAGGTTGTGGGGAACTTAAATAAGAGCATGGCCAGGCACGCAGGAACCATTTATTAGGTGTTGGCTACTGTTAGTATTGGTGGTGATGGTGATGTTGTCATTCCCACCTAAGACCCATGGGGGCAAATAAGTCTTCTCTTTATTGGTGCATTATGATTAAACAAAAGAGCATGATTCATCGTGATCTATTCATATATGCACCTAATGCACTTTGATCAATTCCATTGCGCAGTCTCTCTCCTTTCCCCTCCTCCCTCCCCCAGTTCCATCCTCCACTGGTTTCCCTTCTATTTGCATAGAAGTCCCTTTACGCCCCACCCACCTTTTCCTCTTCAGCTTCCACATATGAAACTAATGACCCATGACTTTTTAGTTTAGTTTCTTTTACTTAACATAATGTTCTCCAGTTTCATCTATTCTCCTGCAAATGACACAATTTCATTCTTCTTCATGACTGCATGAAATTCCATTCTGCGTATGTACCACTTCACCATGTTTATCCATTCATCTGTTGGCAGACACCTAGGCTGGTTCCATAACTTGCTATTGTGAATTGTGCTGCTATAAACATTGGTATGCATGTATCACTATATTATGCTGATTTTAATTATTTTGGATAAATATAGAGAGGAATGGTATGGCTGAATCATATGGTGGTTCTATTCCTAGTCTTCCCCCCTGCCCATACTGGGGATTGAACCTAGGGGCATTCCACCTCTGAGCTAAACCCCTAGACCTTTTTATTTTTTATTTTGAAGCAATTTCTTACTAAGTTGCTGAGTGTCCCACTAAGTTGCTGAGGCTGGCGTCAATCCTGCAATCCTCCTGTCTCAGCCTCACAAATACTGGGATTATAGGTATGCATCACCATGTCCAGCTCCATTCCTAGTCTTTTAAGGAAACTCCACACTGATCTCCATAGTCGTACTAATTTACAATCCTACCAACAGTGTATAAAAGTTCCTATTGCCCCACATCCTTGCCAGCATTTATTATTGTTTGTATTTGTATGTGTGTGTGTGTGTGTGTGTGTGTGTGTGTGTGTGTATGGTACTGGAGATTGAACCCAGGGGCATTCTACCTCTGAGCTATACCCCCAACCCTATTTTATTTTTTTATTTTGAAACAGAGTCTCACTAAATTACTGAAGGCCTTGCTAAATTGCTGAGGCTGACCTCAATTCTGCGATCCTCCAGACTCAGCCTCCCAAGTACTGGGATTACAGGCATGGGCCACCAGGCCTGGCTTATTGTTTGTGTTCTTGATGATTGCCATTGTAACTGAAATAGATGGAATCTCATTATAGTTTTGATTTGCATTTCCCCAATTGCTAATGATGTTGAACATTTTTTCTTTTTTTTTTTTTTTTTGCGGTACCGGGGATTGACCACAGGGGCGTTCTACCACCGCGATACACCCCCGGCCCTATTTTTTTATACTTTATTTTGAAACCGGGTCTCACGAAGTTGCAGAGGGCCTCACTAAGTAGAGAGAGGAACATTTTTTCATATATTTGTTGGTCATTTGTATTTCCTCTTTTGAGAAAGGTCTAGTCCATTTGCCCATTTATTAAAAGGGTTATTTGGTGTTAAATTTTTTGAGTTCCTTACATGTCCTGCTTATTAATCCTCTGTCAGGAGAGTCACTGGCCAAGATTTTCTTCCATTCTGTAGGCTCTCTTTTTGTGCTCCTAATTGTTTCTTCAGCAGAAAATAAGTTTTGGCCAATAGGTTCTTCCCCCTAGATCTCCCTGGGTGAGCAGCCGCCTCTGCCTCTTTCTCAGACTGCTGTTTGAACTCTGCCTGCTCTAGGCAGAAATCAATACCCTTGATGACAGACACCACTCCTGTGTGGGATGAGGCAGGAGAGGAAGGTTATAAGAAAGAAGGATGATCAGGGAAAAAGTAATGGCAAGTCTATAAACTCAGCACCCCTGACGTAGCAAACACCAGCATTAAATTGGTCTTGATCTCTTCACATCTGGAGCCACTAACAAAATAGTATGCCTAGCAAAGACAGGGATGATATCCTGTATTTCTTCCAAGTCCTTCCACACTGCTATTTTTAGGTAGCTAAGCCACCTCAGTCGTTTTTTGTGTGTGTGCTGAATCATAAAAATGGATGTCATTCACCTGAGTGGTCACTCTCTTGAGGGTGCCCAAATTTCTGTAAAATTCCCAACCCTTGAGCAGCAGTTCCACCCTATTATTTCTTTTATTTTTATATATATATATTTTTTGTGGTACGGGGGATTGAACGCAGGGGCGTTCTACCTCCGCGCTACACCCCCGGCCCTATTTTTTTATACTTTATTTTGAAACCGGGTCTCACGAAGTTGCGGAGGGCCTCACTAAGGAGAGAGAGAAAGAGAGACAGGGAGAGAGAGAGAGAGAGACAGAGAGAGAGAGAGAATGAGAGAGAGACAGAAAGAGCTGAGGCTGGCCGCAAACCCAGATCCTCCAGGCTCCGCCTCCCAAAGTACCACCCTATTATTTCTCAAGAATGCAAAAGAGTGACAGGCATACTGTGATACCTTTTTTTTTTTTTTTTTTTTGGTGGTACTGGGGATTAAACTCAGGAGCATTCTACCTCTGAGCTACCCCCAGCCCTATTTTACTTTTTATTTTGAAACAGGGCCTCGCTAAGTTGCTGAGGACCTCACTAAGTTTCTGAGGCTGGCCTCGAACCTGCTATCCTCCTGTCTCAGCCTCCCAAGTATTGGGATTGCAGGCGTGTGCCACCACACCTGATACATTTTAGCCTGCTCCAATTTGTTCTTGAAGAATACAGAATCTGCAAGCTTATCTTTATTATCAATTCTAAGTTACACACCTCACACTATTCAACTTCACCATTTCAACAAACACCTTTCTGAATGGGACCTGAATAAACAGTGATGCCAGGAGATAAGATGAGCAGAGTGTAGGGATATTTATCGGTGCTTCCAGGCAAGTATTATGAGGCCTGTATTTTCAGCTTGAGCCCACCCTTCCACCCCCGCAGGAGCAGAGGGTTTCTTGCCTCAAGGGAATTAAAGGTCTTTTCTTTTCCCTTTAGTGGATCGAAACCTTCATAGAAAACAGAAATTGATTGCTCAGGTGAGAGCAGAGATTCTCAATGGCTGGTGTCCAAGATAAAAAAGAATAATCCTAATGTTTTTATGATACTAACGTACGAAAATACTGTTCGGCAATGTTTTCTTCTGCAAAATGGACATATACAGAAGATGCAGGGTAATGATGAGAGATTTTGGAGAAGGATCCATTGCAGGTCAAAGGAGAAGGTGGTCAGGGGTTTAGAGGCCAATTAAAGTTCTGTGTGAAGCTGGACATGGTGGCGCACGCTTATAATCCCAGTACTTTGGGAGGCGGAGACCGGAGAATCCGGGTTCGCGGCCAGCCTCAGCTCTGTCTCTCTCTCTCTCTCTCTCTACTTAGTGAGGCCCTCCGCAACTTCGTGAGACCCAGTTTCAAAATAAAGTATAAAAAAATACGGCCGGGGGTGTAGCGCGGAGGTAGAACGCCCCTGGATTCAATCCCCAGTACTGCGAAAAAAAAAAAAAAGTTCTGTGTGGTTTGAAGAGAAGGCTATGGGATAAAGCAAGACGAAAGCTGGACTCTTGATTGCTTTTTCCCACCATTCTTCTCCCTCCCTCTTAGTAGATGGCTAACCATTCATTTCCAAGCCAGAACACCCAGTCACCCCTGGCTCCTGCCTTTCTCTCACACTCCATCTGATTGGTCAGCAATTCTACCTTCTCAAGTTTCAAAATGCCTTAGAACCTGACCACTGTCCCAGCTCCATGGTGGGCACCCACCCTGGTCCAAGCACCAATGTCTCTCAGCTGAGTTATGTACCTGCCTCCTACCTAGCTTCCTGTTTCCAACCCCTAGCCCTCTACAATCTGTTTTTGTTCACACACTTGCTAAAATGGTCTTTTTAATGTTTACATCAGATTATGTCATTTCTTTGCAAACCTGCCATGGCTTCTCATCTCTTTTAGTGAAAACCAAAGTCTTTGCCGTAAGTCTATGAGAGCTTTTATATATTCTTCTATTTTTCCCCCATACTGGGGATTGAACCCAGGGGCATTCTACCTCCAAGCTATACCCCCAACCCTTTTTATTGTTTATTTTGAAACAGGATCTTGCTAAGTTGCTGAGACTAGCCTTGAGCCTGTGATCCTCCTGTCTCAGCCTCCCATCCTCCTGGGGTGATAGACCCCTGCCACTTCGCCCAGCAAGACCTTTTATGACTTTGATCCTTGCAGCCGGTACAACATCATTTCTAATAATTCTTCTCTCTCACTCTGCTTCAGTCTCAGTGATCATCTGAGTGTCCTTTGATTGAGCCTACCACAGGACCTTTGAATCTACCATTCTCTCTGTGTGAACTATTTACTTGCTTCATTCAGGTTGTTGCTCAAAGGCTCTGTTACCATGGAGATCGTACCCATGTTTATGGACACCTTGATCATTGGTGTCCACTTACACAACCAGTGCCTGTGAGCAAATTGACTCATGTCTCAGAGATTTGCTAAAGTCAAAATTTTTTTCATTATCCTTAATACATGATTGCTTTTTCATTACAAACTCCTTCTTCACTTGCTTTAAAGAATATGCAACTTTGGGATTTTTGGAATTTATAAGAATATATATATACATATATATATGCATATATATAGTTATTCACACTGACACTGATTGTATTGTCTCCACTCTTAGTTCCAGTGACTCTTAATTACAAAAAGCTGCTTAGGGAAGTAAAAAAATCAAGCCAATTGTATCGATAAGAAAGAAAACAGCAAAAAGCCCTAATAACTCAGAGTCCAGGATGTTCACAAAGGCTTTTTCCTCCCCTTCTTCAAAATGTAGCTAGGTGTGATGCTAGAAGGAGTCAGGGAAGTCATAACTCATTTTGACAACTTAAAACCCCAAAGCTGTTTATTTATGAGGCTGGGGATATTTTATATTTGCCTAATTTAATCACACGGTGCAAATCACGCTTGGGTGTGAATTCCAGGATGGAAATATGCGAACCCTTATTGTGTTCTCTCAGACCTTTTGCACCTCAAGGGGACTGAGCAGCTGTCGCAGTGTCTGATGAGCCCAGTTCCTACTAAGAAGGAGCCCTGAAGGGGCTCAGATGGGGTTGGAGCTCGGGCAGCTATGGTTTCTATTTGGGGACCTGGGGAAGGCAGGACCAGCCAACCCATCCTTAGAGTGCCCCCCACCACTCCCCACACTCCACCTGCCTCCTGGCCACACTCAGGGCTGCTGCAGAGGGAGTGGGAGGCTGCACCTGTCACCAGCCCCTCCCTCCTGCCCTGGGGAGACCCCGTGTTGACCTTTGCCCTTGCGCCTGACAGCTGGGTTCCAAGTCTCCCTGGCCTTTGCTGTCACTTGTAGGAGGTGGCTGGTGATTAGTAATGTGCTCCAGCTCTTCCCTGCAGCCTGGGAGCCAGCGCCTGGAAATGTCTTCACAGGCTGCCTTTGCATCTAGAAACTAAAGGTCATTAAAGTGATAAGTTCAAGCTGCCTTTGGAGCTGGGGTCAGTGTCGCTGCTCTGGATGGCACTGTTCCCTGGGGACAGCTACTTCTTTCTCTGCCACCTTGACATGGGGTCATTCCCCCGTTCTTTGCCCTTTCCTGACCTGGGAGACAGTGGTGGAGCATGCCTGTCATGGCTGAGCACAGCCTTCCTGGGGAGACACCAGAGGGGTTGCCACTAACACCCACCTGTCCCTGGCCGCCAGCCCGCAACTGCCACAGTTGTAAAATAAAGTGTTTAAACAAGTTGCTTCAATCTAAGTGGTGTTCTGAGCACCCATCTGAGTCCAAAAATTATGCAGTTTCTCATACTAATAGCAGTAGCAAATCTGTCTGCGGTTTCCACATGGTAATATTCTCTTCCTTATAAAGGAAGGTTAATTTCGGTCAATTTTCCAGGTGCCTTGACAGCCTTTCTACCGTCTGGAGTAAACATTGCATTGGAGTCCGCAGGTCCCTCCGGCTGGGGCAGAGGAAGCGGCTGACTGTCCGTGGACGTGATTCTAGTTACCTACACGCTGCTGTGCCTGCTCCTGCCACTCTGGCTCAGTCCCTGCCCCTCGGTACTTACCCAACCTGAGCCCCAAGGGACGAGTGCTGAGAGGCAGGGTCAGTTGTGTCATCTTCCCCACTCACTTGCCAGCGTGGTCTCCATCTTCTCCCCTCAGCTGTTCATTTCATTAATTTCAGGAGCCCCAGAGCCTGGTCCTGGTCCACCTCCATCAAACAGGGGCAAAGCGTGAGCTCCCTACAAAGCAGGTCCTGCAGAGTGGCTCCCCAAACCACTTGTCTAAGTTAAGCCTCAGGGCAAATCTCTGTACCCATCATCTCTTTCTCTGTTGCTCTAGGTATAATCCATCTCATAGTTCGCCATATTCTGCAACATCTGTTTGCCTTCCCTCACACAAAGAAATGGCCCAGAGTCCCAGCTCTATTGCACACAAACTTTGTGACTTTCAGAACAGACACTTTCCTGGTATGAGCCTTTATGCTTGTCTGTTAAGATGGGAGTTGCAAGCGTTTTAGAGGGATCAAATAAGATAATGTGTGGGGCGTGGTGGCTTGGGAGGCTGAGACAGGAAGATTTCAGGTTCGAGGCCAGACTCAGCAACCTAGTGAGATCTTGTTTCAGAATAAATAATAATAAAAATAAAAAGGGCTGGTGGTGTAGCTCAGAGGTAGAATGGCCCTGGGTTCAATCCAGTACCAAAATAGTAATGACAATAATTATAAGAGTAATAATGTATGAATGACAAAGGCTTCTGTGAATATTAATGTTAATAATGATTTTGGTTTGTGTGTGTGTGTGTTGGTTTTAATGTAGAATATGGTGGTTAGGAGCATGACTTTTGGGGGTTATACTTCTGTTCAAAACCTGGCTTTACTACTTACTAACTTTGTGACCATGGACAAGTGGCTTATCCCCTTAAGCCCTAGTGTCATTGTCTGTAAAATGGAGACAGCAATATCTGTTTTAGGATTGCTGAAACATTAAGTGAAATACTGTAGGTGGTATAGTCTTAACACATCATAATAGACAGTAGTTGCTTTTCTCATTATGGTGATTATTTTTGCCTTCTTTGGACAAACATTCCTGGCTCTGAGGCTATTGGCCTGAAAAGTAGAACCTTTAGACTTAATCTACCTCCTTTTGTTATCCACACCATAATTTTTAATCTTTAAAAATAAATGCATATAAAACTGCCTAAATTTAGCCAGGCACAGTAGTGCATACCTGTAATCCCAGTACTTGGGAGACTGAGGCAGAAGGAGTGTGGATTCCAGACCAGTACACGGTAACTTAGTAAGATTCTGTTTCAAAATTTTTTAAAAACCTAGAAAGGCTGGGGTGTAGCTTAGTAGTAGAATGCCCCTGTGTTCAATTCCCAGTACCACAAAAATAAATAAATGAATAATAAATAAATATTATTAAATATATTTTTCATAAATAAATAAATGAAAAATGAATGAATGAATAAATAAATAAATAAATAAAATTGCCTCAACTTAACTTCAGTGTTTAAAAATACTTCTTTATCAATAGTTTGAAAGTGCATAAAAACCTAGTGTGCCAGTTTCTTATCTTAGCAGTGGAAATTATTCCATTTGACCATTGATTCTTGAATTCGAATAAAAACTTTCCAGAACAAATGGAATTAATTCATGGAAGAATACTCAGAGACTGCTGTTCCAAGGGCAGATTCTTCTTTTGTAAATAACAGACCTGAGCCTGGCATGATAGTACACACCTATAATTCCAGTATTTAAGAGGCTGAGGCAGAAGGAGTGTGGGTTCAAGGCCAGCGCACCAGTGTATAGTAACTTAGTGAGACTCTGTTTTAAAATAAAGAGGACTAGGGGGTGGGTATAGCTCAGGGGTAGAATGTGCCTGGGTTCAATCCCCAGTACAGAGAGAGAGAGAGAGAGAGAGAGAGAAGAAGAAGAAGAAGGAGGAGGAGGAGGAGAAGGAGGAGGGGGAGGAGGAGGGGAAAGAGAAGGAGGAGAAGAGAGGAGAAGGAAAGAAAGAAAGAGGAGAGAGGAGGAGGAGGAGGAGGAGGAAGAAGAAGAAGAAGAAGAAGAAGAAGAACAAGAACAAGAACAAGAACAAGAACAAAAAGAACAAGAACAAGAAAAACAAGAACAAGAACAAGAACAAGAACAAGAACAAGAGAGAAGAGAGAATGAAAGAAAGGTGCGGGGGAGGCAAGGAGGGGAAGAAAAGAAAGAAAGAACAACAGACATGATGCAAGTATTTTGAGAAAACAGTAGAATAAATGAAACTAACTTATGAAGCTTTGGCCAGAACCTTTTTGCAGTGTACCAAAGGCTTCTCCATCAGATATGATGGCCAGGGTTGCTTAGGCGCTATAGCCCCACATTAGAGTGGGAGCCCCAGGAGCTGCTGCCACGGGGCACGACTTTTACATCCAGGAATGGCTCTTCTGAGGAAAATGAGATTTTATGAGATGAAATTTTTACCTCTGGGCTAGAGAACTTCCATAGTTACTTTTGCTCATGTATCTATGGTCAGATGTCAGTTTGGTTGGGAGCTGGTTGGTGTAGGATGGCCTCTGCAGGGACAGCTCATCTCTGTTCCAAGTGGTCAGTCCTCCCTCCATCCCTTGGGATGGAACCCAGGGGAATTCTACCCCTGAGCTACATCCCCAGCCCTATTTAATTAATTTATTATTTTTTTGAAGCAGGGTCTCACTAAGTAGCTGAGGCTGGCGGTGAACCTGCAATCCTCTGTCTCAGCCTCCCAAGTACTGGGATTACAAGTGTGCGTCACCGTGCCCGGCTTTCTCTTTCTTTCTTCAACAGGCCTGTTCTCAAGGTGTTGCGATGAGAACAAGGGGAACAGCGCAGGCACTCTTGAGACACAACTCTCTTTCATCTGCATTCTGTTGGTAAAAGCAGTAAAATAGAAGGTCAGCCTAGACAGAAGAGGAGAGGAAACGGACTCCTCGCCTTGATGAGAGGATGTGCAAAACCATGTTGCAGCGAGCATGGGCATGGGAAAAGAAAAGGGCGGTGACTGGTTTTGCAACCCATCGTGCATATTTCAACTGCTGTGCTTCTCTCTAGATGAGCTATTGTCATTCATGTTCCTACTTTCAATGTGTGAGAATTTCTGTTCCCCGTATCTTTACCAAACACTTGGTAGAAGACAGTCTTTTTTTAAATCAATCTGACAATAAAAGTACATGGTGGGCCGGGCGTGGTGGCGCACGCTTGTAATCCCAGTACTTTGGGAGGCGGAGACCAGAGGATCCGGGTTCGCGGCCAGCCTCAGCTCTCTCTCTCTTTCTCTCTCTCTCTCTGGCCCTGTCTCTTTCTCTCTCTCTCTCTCTCTCTCTCTACCTAGTGAGGCCCTCCACAACTTCAAGAGACCCGGTTTCAAAATAAAGTATAAAAAAATAGGGCCGGGGGTGTAGCGCGGAGGTAGAATGCCCCTGGGTTCAATCCCTGGTACCACACAAAAAAAAAAGTACATGGTGTCACATGTTATTGTGACCGGTTGGTTTTCATTTGCTTAGACCTAGTGAGGTTGAGCGAGTCTTTATGTATCCATTCACTCCTATGTTTATTCTGAGAATTTCCCATTCATATCTGATTTTTCTATTGAAATGTGTGACTTGCTATAGTTGTTGATTTTTATTAATCTTTTTTTATGTACTTTAAGTCTTTAAGAGCCATTTCACAGCATATTTCTTACTTTCCATTCATTTATCCTTTTGATTTTACGTATGATGTCCTTTGCCATAGGCAAAAATGAATTTTTATGCAGTAAAATATGTCAGTGTTTTCCTTTATGAGTTGTGCTTTTTGTGACTCAAGCTATCCTAATTTCAAGGTCTTTAATATGTTAATCTTTTATTTTTTATAAAAATAGTTTTAAAGGCTGGGTGTAGTGGCACATGCTTGTCGTCCTAGTACTTGGGAGGCTGAGGCAGAAGGAATGTGGGTTCAAGGCTAGAATTCCATAACTTAGTGAGACCCTGTTTAAAAATAAACCTAACTATGCCAGGCATGGTGGCGCACGCTTGTAATCCCAGTACTTGGGAGGCGTAGACCGGAGGATTCAGGTTCGCGGCCGGCCTCAGCTACTCAGTGAGGCCTTCTGCAACTTCGTGAGACCCGGTTTCAAAATAAAGTACAAAAAATAGGGCTGGGGGTGTACCTTGGAGGTAGAATGCCCCTGGGTTCAATCCCCGGTACAGCAAAAAAGAAAAAAAAAGGAACTAAAAAGACTGGGTGAGTAGCTCAGTAGTAAAATGCCCCTGGGTTCAACCCCTGGTACCACACAAAAAATATGGTTTTAAAGTTTACATTTCAGATTTGGTTATTTAATTTAAAGTTTACATTTCAGATTTAGCTATTTAATTTAAAGTTTACATTTCAGATTTAGTTATTTAATAAATGTGGGATCTATTTCTATGTATGGTGTAGGGGCAGGAATCTAATTTTTCTTCTGTGTGGTGAACCGATATTCACAACCCAATTTTTGGAAAGTGCCTCTTTTCTCACTGATACTTGGTGCCATCTCTCTCATGTATCATGACCCCAGGGATGAGTGAGGCCGTTTCTAGCAGTTCTGTAAGTTCCACTGAGTTAACTGTTCATTATAATGCCCACAATTTGCTTTTTAATTCATGATGACTTTGAATTTGGACCAGTTTCTAATGAGAAAGTGTACTTCTTTCTATTAGTTTTTAAGATTGCTTAGTCACATGTGTCTCTATACTCTTCTATATTAATTCTATACAGATCAGATCCCTGACCTAAAATGCAGCAGGGTAGCAGGGTGCAGTGCCACATCCCTGTAATCCCAATACTTGGGAGACTGAGACTGGAGGATTACAAGTTCAAGACTGGCCTTGGCAATGTAATGAGACCCTCAGCAAATTAGCGAGACCCTGTTTCAAAAATAAAAATAAAATAACGGGGGCTGGAGTGTAGCTCAGAGGTATAATGCTCCTGGGTTAAATCTTCAGTACCACAAAATAAACAAGTAAATAAATAAAGCGGAAGAGTGTGCAACTAGCAAATGGCTGTTTTCACTGGGCATATAAAGCTTGCTCCTCCCAAATTCTTGGTAATTCCTAGGCAAGGCAGTATGTGGAAAAGGATTAGGATTGACGTTGCTTCGGGGCCTCTCATCCTGGTAGAACCATTTCTGTTTCTCAATGTTCCTACTTTTAGAATGATACCATGAATGTATGATCTTAAAAAATGGTAGTTATGTTTCATTAAAAACTGAGAAGTCACTGGAAAGCCTACTTTGAATTAGAGCTCTAGGTACCTGTTGAGTCCTAAAAACCCTAGCTAGACTGCTTCATCTCAGCTGTCTCAGAATTCAGCCTCTTATTAATTCAGCAGATATTTACTAAGATCGTGTTACATGGCTGTTTCTGACTTAAGTTCCAGAGATAGGGGGGCTGACTCATCAGCTCTTTGGAAAAGATAAGACGATGATTATTTTTATTTTATAGGTGAAGGACTAAGGCACAAAACATTTGTTTGGCTAATCTGATTCAACAGTAGCTGCATCTGCTGAGTGTTTACAGAGGTTTTGTCCCCGAGTGTAGGATGAGGATGAAGATGCAGAACAGAGATGCTCCCTTTGAGGCTGGTCCCATCTAACATGACCGGATAGTCAGCATGTACATATTCCACTTGAATTCCTACAGGCTGCTTGACTCCTTTCTGAGCAGACTGATTCTGAGCAGTCTACCTTGAGAAGGGAGACTTTTAGTTGGCTTTCAAAGAATGGAAGTATCATTGTCTGATTTCTAATGAGATTATCATGTGAGACATATTAAAAGCCAGAGGAGACACCAGGGCAAAGAGGACTGGGGAGAAATGCAGCATCGCACATAAGGGGTGTGTGTGTATATGGGGGGATGTTGGGATGTTGGAAAGGAGCAAGTGTTTGGAGCATAAGGAGATGGAATGAGTGGTGAACAGCACCTGGGGCTCCTGCACCTCCTGGCTAGTAGAGGTCAATGGATTGGGAGAGCTGACATAAACTGCAATCATGTGCAAACTACCTGTACTTTCTTATTTCAATACTACTTCCTGTCTGCAAGTAGCTCCCCTGCAATTTTATTTACAAAGCCTTTTATAACTCACCACCCACATATCACCATTCTTACATCTACATCCTCTGTGCTCTGTGCATTTTTAAGTTGCAATATCTCTAATTGTCAACACACTTGATAAGCTGTTTCTCTGAGAGCAGGGACCATGTCTTTGGCCTTGGCATCCTCATCAAGTAGCACTGTACATATTAGTTGAATAAAATGTTACTGATGGACTCACCCATGAAGGCCTATTCTCTACTGGATGGCTAGAATTTCCAGGGTTTGTATGTTTACATCTGTGCATGTAATGCACCATTTTAAGAGGCAGTAACCCATTTCTCTGACATGGCACTTTGGTCACAGAATCTTGTGGGAGTGTGGGTGTTGGTGCAGAGTGTGATGTAATCCTGAAAGAAAGCTCTAGAGAGTAGGCTCAGCCAAGAGTGCAAAGAGAACGGTCAGTGAGTCACATGTCTTGCTCCAGTTGAGGCCTTGCTGGGATCTACAAGAAAAATGTTTTCTTAGTAACAGAAAAGTTTCCCACTAAATCTATGTACTTACATTATTTTGTAAACTTGGAACTCAAATAACTTGAAGTTATTAAAAATCTAAGAAAACCAGATTAAGTTTGATGTTTTCTCTATTTGGATTCTCTTTTGTTTTTAGGTTAAAATTCCATCTGCATTTCCCAGGTTCCCTTTATGATATTTTTCTTGGGCTTTTAAAGAATGTTCATTTGGATATAGATGATGAGACACATCTGGGGAAATCAGGAAGATTAACTTCCTAGAGAAAAGCATAAACTATTCAAGTTGCTTTTTATCAACTCAATAAGCATTGACTGAGAATTTGCTGGGACTCTGGTTCCATTTTAAAGGAGAATTACAATGGGGTTAGAAACAAACAAACCCCAAGGTAATTACATCCTTCAAAGAGCACTCTGAAGTTCTGTTGGAAAATCAAGACAAAAACTCAGAAAGCAGAAAATAAGGCAGAATAAAACACAGGGCATTATATGTTGCAGACTATTCATGCTGGAGGAATCAGAGGAGGGAGAAGTCAGGGGAAAGGATCTCTGTACAAGGTAGGGCCAGATTATAGCCTTCAGAATCAAATAAATCTTGTTGTGAATCCTAGTCTGCTATCACCAAGTGGACATGTAACCTAGGGCAAGTGACTTATAACCTTAGTTTTCTGTGCATAAAACTGAGCTACTCACCACCTACTTTGCAGGTTATTACAAATAAAGAATTTGCAAGGAAATAGAGGGAACTTGAGAATATTATGCTAAGCGAGTGCTAAGCGAGATTATCCAATCTCAAAAAATGAATAGTTGTATGTTTTCTCTTAAATGTGGAAGCTAGATAAAAATTGAGAAACAAGGGTAGCATCAGGTAGAAGAGCAGAGACTCCAATGGAGCGATGGAGGGGGTTTAGGGGAGGGAAGACGGGGGACGGAGACATAAAGAATGTAGTTGAAATAACGCTACGTACATAAAATTACCAATTCCAAGTCTCAAAACCATGTATGGGGAGAAGGAGGGAAGGGGTGGGACCCGTAAGGAAGTGCTCCAAGAGTTGTGTGCATATATGTTCCTATCACTCTATACCTCAGTATGATATAGGATTACAAGGCACCAAATGAAAGTATTAAAAACAAAACAAATAAAGAACAGAAATATAAGTTTACATTTTTAAAACACAGATGCCTAGCACGTAGGAGAGCTCCATAAAAACTACTTGTGTGTGTGTGGGGGGTTACTGGGGATGGAACCCAGGTGTGTTCTAACTCTGAGATACACCCCCAGGCCTATTTTATTTTTTAATTTTGAAACAAGGTCTCACTAAGTTGCAGAGGGCCTCTTTATGTTGCTGAGGCTGTCCTCGAACTTGTGATCCTTCTGTGTTGACCTCCCAAGTACTGGGATTACAGGTGTGTGCCACCATGCCCTGCAAAGCTACTTTTAAAATTAATACAATCAGAGAAACTATGTTCAACTACACTCACCAGAAACACAGTTAACGATAACAATAGTAAAGAATAGTGAACCCCCATGTGCCAGACAGTTTGTTAAGCACATTCCCCGTGTTTTCTCACGCAATGCTTACAACAGTTGTAATACAAAGTGTTGTCACTTCCATTTTATGAGAAAAACCAAGATTTCATAAAAGTTTATATCATCCAAAATTTCACAACTTGCATAAACCTGGGGTTGATACATACAGCTCCTGTGTGTGATAGACACTAGGTAGGTTTAATCCACATCAGGGTCACAATTTGTTATCTGAAATTTGAATGCTGCTGTTGCTCTGTGCACAGGAGGAGGCCAACCTTTGGACTTCACTTTTCTGTTTGAATATTATATTACTGAACAAAAAGCCTCGTCCGCCCGGGCAGCTTCGTAGTGGGTCCCCATGCCCTCTTGCACTAGAGCTGGAGATGGAGGCATATCTTATCTTGGCAGCTAGAAGCTGTTGCTGATCTCATCTCACCAGCAGGACCCTAGAAAATCAGGCCACAGTGCATGCGAAGGCGTCCTCTGGGGGACTCTCCATGACCAATGCTCCATTAGCCTGCCAGAGAGAACACATGGCCAGTAGGCCACATGTGAGAGTTGAAGATGAGTGTGAGGTACCCAGCTAGGCAAGAGTGAGAAAAACAGAGGAACAAGACACACTAGCACCTAGCTTCCTCTCTCTCTCTCTCTCTCTCTCTCTCTCTGTCTCTGTCTCTCTCTCTCTCTCTCTCTCTTTCTTTCTTTCTCTCTCTCTCTCTCTCTCTCTCTCTCGTCTCGTCTCTTTTTGTGGTATTGGGGATTTAACGTAGGGGCATTCTACCTCCAAGCAACACCCCCAGCCCTTTGTAGTTTTTGTTTTGAAATAGGATCTCACTAGGTTGCTGAGTATCTTACTAAATTGCTGAGACCAGTCTCAAACCTGAGATTTTCTTGACTCACCCTCCCAAGTACTGGGATTATAGGTGTGCACCAACCATGCCCAGGCAGATTCAAATCTCTCTATGTACAGAGAAGCACTAGAAGCCCAGAAAGTGCCTAGGGATAGAAAAAAATCCAATCAACCCCAGACAAAGCTACTACAATAAAAAGAAAACAGAAAATACAAATCAAAACATTTCAGATAAGGATATTCTTCCCCCAAAACCAACTATAAAAATGAAATGAAACTACAACAACAACAACAAAAAGTAGAAAGGGTGAGTGGAAAAGTGACCATCAGACAGAGAAGGTTCAGTCCATACATAACAGGTTCAGTCCATACATAATGGAGTGTCTGTGGAAGGAAAAACAAAACAGTGGAACAGAACTAATATTTAAAGCTTGATACAAGAAATCTGTGTGCAAATAAGAGAAAACCGATGTCTACTTACTGAAAGGGCTGACTAGATACCCGGAATTTGACCTGAAAAGATCAACCGTAATACATATCCTAGTAAAACAAAGAAAAATCCTCTGGGCCTCCGGGCAAAAAAGTCACATGAGCTATAAAAGAGAATGAGGCTTGCATCAGATTTCTCAAGATCAACATGCAAAAGAAAGCAATAGTGGGAGTAACATTTTCAAGAACCTCAAGGAAACAAAGGACAAGCCAAGGATATATTAATCTAGCTAAGATGTTCTCCAAGTATCAAAACTATTTTTAAAAAGAACATTTTTGAATATGCAGCACCTCAAAGAAAACAGCACTGAGGAATCTACTAAAGATGAGCTTATTCCACCAAGAGATAACTGGGAAACTTCAGCAAAAGATGGTGAGAATTTAACATATATATAAACATAGAGGTAGTATTAATGCAAAGATAGAGACATGGATGGAAGAATAATATGTAAAGGTAATATATCCTGATGAAGAAGAAACAATGCAACCAAAAATGAGAGAAGGGGAAACAAAGGGGGGGGAGAATAAGATAATTGACTCATTTATATAAACAGACAAAATAGTAAAAGGTTAAATTAGAAAAAAAAGAGATTAACAGAACTACAACTGACAGAATCCAAAACCGCCACTAGAATAAAATTACAAGCCTTTCTAAACACCAAAATAAATATTTTTAAAAGGAAAAGAAGACACACCAAATAAAGAGAAAAGCACAGTATATATATCATGAAATCATACAAGAGTATTGAGACCAAACCAATCAGTCATATCAGTAGATGTGAATGGGTTTAACTCACCTATTAAAAGAAAGTGGTTTTCAATGTTGAAGCGAAACCTATTCTCCCATGTATATTGCAGCATTATTCACAATAGCCAAGATATGTAATCAACCTAAGTGCCCATCCATGGGTGAATGGATAAAAAAAACATGGTATAAAGACACAATAGGACACTATTCAGTCGTAAAAGGATGAAATTCTGCCATTACATGGAGGAACCTGGAGGGCAATGTGTTAAGTGAAATTTGCCAGGTACAAAAAGATAAATACTGCATGATCTCATATGTGGAATCTGAAGAAGGTAATGTCATAGAAGTAGAGAATTACAAGAGTGATTACCCAGTGCTGGGGAGGGCGGGGGGAGGGTTAGACAGGAGAGATGGTCAGCAGGTACAGTTATCATTAGATAGGAGGAATAAATCTTGGCGTTCTATTGCATAGTAGGATAACTCGGGTTAACAATATTGTGTGGAATATTTTTTTTATTTTATGGTACTGGTGATTGAACCCAGGGACATTCTACCTCCAAGTTACACCCCCAGCCCTTTTTTTAATTTTTTGTTTGGAAACAGGGTTTTGCTAGGTTACTGAATGTCTCGTTACTTGCTGAGGCTGTCCTCGAACCTGTGATCCTCTGGTCTTAGCCTCCCAAATACTGGGATTCCAGGTGTGTGACACCATGCTCTAGAATATTTTTAAATAGCGAGGAGAGAACATTTTGAATGTTTTCACCACAAAGCTGTGGTAAAGACTCTAATTTGATGACTACACAGTGTATACATGCGCTGAAACATCACGTGGTGCCCCATGCTACCACAAGGGACACACCTGAGTCATCTCTGTTTCATGCTGGATTGGCAGCCAGGGGCTGTTGAGGCCCACGCCTGGTACTGGGTCCCTGCAGAGCTGCTCAGTCTGAACAGGGCTCTGGAGCCAGGTCTTCATTCACATTGAAAGAATCTCCTGGGACATACTGTTGCTTCCACTGGAAAGATTTAAGATGTTTGTTTTCTTCCACAGGGTCCTTATTATAGAGCCCTTTGGGAAACATCTCTGCCTTGCCTTTGTTTAAAGGAAAAGTCTATGTCTTTTGAGTAACTCATTAGTTTTTTTTATCCTAAAATCAAGCATACATCTGGGAAGGACAGAGGAGATCTTCTAGCTAGTATATATAAGTTGCAAGAGAGCACCAAATCCCACACTAACATTGAGAAAAAGAAGATAAGCTACAAAAACAAAAAGTCAAAGATGATTAGAGAGAGTTGAAGATGCTAGTCAAAATGAACTAACGTCAAAAAGTGGAGCGTTCTTTCCAGGAATCAAGACCTACAGACATAGTCATTCTTGCACAGTGGGAGGAAGAGAAGAAATATTCTATAGAAGAAGGAGGAGAAACCAGCTAGTGGAAATTTTATTTAAGTTTAAACAATTATCAAACCGGGCGTGGTGGCGCACGCTTGTAATCCCAGTACTTGGGAGGCTGAGACAGGAGGATTGCAGGTTCATGGCCAGCCTCAACTACTTAGTGAGGCCCTCTGCAACTTAGTGAGATCCTGTTTCAAAATAAAGAACAAAAAATGGGTTGGGGGTGTAGCTCGGAGGTAGACTGCCTCTGGGTTCAATCCCCAGTACTGCAAAAAGAAAAAAAAAAGTTTAAACAATTATCTATTTATAACTGACATAAACCGTCCATGTTTAAATGGTACAATTTGATAGGCTTTAAGGAATGCATATACCTGTGCAATTCTCATGATAATCAAGATAATGAATATTTTCATCACCCACATTTTCTCCTATTCCTTTTTATGTTTCCCACTTCCTGACCCTTATGTCATATAAGAAAACCACTGATCTGCTTAATGTTACTAAGGATTAGCTTGTATTTTCTAGATTTTATGTGAATTGAATCGTGTAGTATTTTTTTTGCCCAGAGTTTTTGAATCATCATAATTATCCCAATATTTACCCATGCCAAATATGAGTATTTCATTCCTTTCTATCTCTGAGTACTTTTCTACTGTACTGTTTTATGACAGTTAGCTAAGCCTCTGAAACAATGTTGAATAGAAGTTGTGAGAATTGACATCCTTGTCTTTTTCCTGATCTTTGGGGAAAAGAATTGAGTCTTTCAATATTAAATATATTAGTTGTAGGTTTTTTGAAGATGCTTTTTTATATTAAGTAAGTTCTCACCTATTCCTAGTATGCTAAGATACATACTCAGCATGGATGGGTGGACATAGGAATTTGTTAAACACTTTTCCTGGGTCTAGTAAATGATCATATGTTTTTTTATTTTTTTTTTTTTTTTTTTTTTTTTTTTTTTTTTTTTTTTGCGGTACCGGGGATTGAACCCAGGGGCATTCTACCTCCACGCTACACCCCCGGCCCTATTTTTTTATACTTTATTTTGAAACCAGGTCTCACGAAGTTGCGGAGGGCCTCACTAGGTAGAGAGAGAGAGAGAGAGAGAGTGAGAGAGAGCTGAGGCTGGCCGCGAACCCGGATCCTCCGGTCTCTGCCTCCCAAAGTACTGGGATTACAAGTGTG
>PVJS01030752.1:0-23876 GCA_004027185.1 Glis glis | reverse complement strand
AGAGAGAGAGAGAGAGAGAGAGAGAGAGAAAGAGACAGGGAGAAAGAGAGAGAGAGAGAGAGAGAGAGAGAGCTGAGGCTGGCTGCGAACCCGGATCCTCCGGTCTCTGCCTCCCAAAGTACTGGGATTACAAGCGTGTGCCACCACGCCAGGCCCAAGAGTTAATTCTTAAATGGCCAAGAGGTGTCTAGGCAGCTGGGCATGTGTTTGCACCCCAGTTCTCTGTGGCCTTGGTGTGGAATGAAGGAAAACAAGGTTATTTTTCACTCCTTCATGAAAGGGTGCAGAAGTACTGAGAGAACCCCAGGTCCAGAAGAGGTCTGCACTGGGGATGTGACAGTCGCCCCCAGCAGGGATCTCACAATAAGAAGTATAACAAGACCCAGACTCCAGCAGTAAGTGTCGGAAAGGCACCCCCCCAAAAAAAAACCCAGATAGGACCTGTTGCAATTCTTTGGGCACAAGCACAGTGTGCCCAGAGACTCCCAGAAAGGACACACAGCACGAAAGATGAGCAAAGACCCAGAGAACAGCACAGCACACGGCCATGAGGCTGCTGCCTTTCCTATGGTTAGGAGGCTGTGGAAGCTCCCTGGCCTTCAGAAACCATGAGGGAAGGAGGGGGAGACTCTTGGGAGGAGGCAGCTCTGAAATAGTTCGAGCTTTGAATTGACTGAATACTTACCAAAGTAGATTGAATGGGAATATTTTAAACCAAAAAAATGACTAACAATGACTAACTGGAATGTAACTAAGCTGCCTTAATTGACACATTTAACTTTTCCCTCTGTTGTTAACAGGCGTGGGAGCGTGTTAATAAGAGGGAAGTAGAGATAAAAAAAGAATGCTACAATTTTTTTCTTTCAAATTGATTTGTAAATGTTTGTACATTTTGACTGTTTTGCTTGTCTTCCCCTTTACTAAACTAGAATATTTTAAAGAGAAACTAGCATTCTGTATCATCAAGAGCTATTGTGAACATATAAGAGGGGCAAAGGGTATTTTGGAAGAGGCGGAAGAGGGGACATTTTCCTGAGAGAATTCAGATGGGCGCAGTTCCTGTGTGATTTAACCTGTGTTGACACCCCTCTACTTTGGCATCTGCAGTGAACCTAAAACCATGGGAATGGGTCTCTGAAGTCCTTGTGAGGGATGGGGAAAGAGAAACCTCCTGCCCGAGACCTGGACTAGGCACCAAAGCTACTGAGCTGGCATCAGATAGAAGCAAAAAGGTTCTTAATTATTTGGGAATCTTACTGTACCATCCTTTTGCCCCATATAAAATAACCTAGCTTTGCCTCACTAGTGTTTTGTACTTTGTATTGGAGTTTGACTTTGATATTAATGTCACACCTGCTTGCTTTTATTAACATTTGCTTGGCATATTATGTCCTACCCTGCCATCAACTTTTTTTTTAACCAATATTATTTTGTTTCCTTCCTTTAAAATGTTTAAAGATGTTATGCTTGTTAACATATGTAAGCAATACATGAAGATATTCTCCCTTTAAAAGAACGAAGGCACTGGGCATGGTGGCGCACACCTGTAATCCCAATACTTTGAAGACTGAGACAGGAGGATCTCAGGTTCAAGGACAGCCTCAGAAACAGGCTCTAAGCAACCTAGCGAGACACCGTTTTCAAACAAAAAATAAAAAAAGAGCTGAGGGTGTAGCTTGGAGGTAAAATGCTCCTGGGTTCAATCCCAGCATCACACACACACACACACACACACACACACACACACACACACACACACACAAACAAAGAGAGAATGAAAGCTACCTTTAAGCAACTATCTCTTTCTTTCAATCCTGGTCTTTGTTTTAAATTGCCTATCACTATCCTATCCTATCTTTTTGTGTATATGTGGTACTGGGGATTGAACCCAGGGGCATTCTACCTCTAATCTATACCCCTAGCCCTTTTTTATTTTGAAACAGAGCCTCACTAAGTTGCAGAGGGCCTCACTAAATTGCTGAGGCTGGTGGAGAACCTGTGATCCTCCTGTCTCAGCCTCCCAAGTTCTAAGATTATAGGCATGTGCCACCATGCCTGGCTGATCACTATCCTTTGACCCCTTTTTGTGTCCTTTTCTCTTAAACTTTTGGTCCTTTATTACATTCTGGACAGTAATCCTGTGCCTGTTAAATTATTTTTTTTCAGAGTGTAGCTTGATATTAATTTTGTTTAGGTTTTCAAATGTAAACATTTTAAATTTTTGATGTAGTCAAATGTCCTTTCTTTTTTAAATTTTTATTTTTATTTTTATTCTTGTGTCTTAGCCAGGTGTGGTGGCGCATGATTGTAATCTCAGTATTTGGGAGGCTGAGATAGGAGGATCACAGGTTCACAGCCAGCCTCAGCTACTTAGTGAGGCTCTCCACAACTTAGTGAGACCCTGTCTCAAAATAAAGAATAAAAAATAGCACGGGGTGGGGGTAGTTCAGAGGTGGAATGCCCCTGGGTTAAATTCCCAGGACTGCCAAAAAAAAATATTGTGTCCTAAACAAGACAGCCTTCCTTGTTTAATGATGATAAATTAGCCAATATTTTTTACTAATATATTTTATAGCATAAAAATGTTTAGGCATTTACCATCTAGAATTTTTTTTTTGAGGTACCGGGGATTGAACCCGGGGCGTTCTACCTCCGCGCTACACTCCCGGTCCTATTTTTTATCCTTTATTTTGAAACCGGGTCTCATGAAGTTGCAGAGGACCTCACTAAGTAGCTGAGGCTGGCCGTGAACCCAGATCCTCCGGTCTCCACCTCCCAAGTACTGAGATTACAAGCGTGCGCCACCACGCCCGGCCTACCATCTAGAATTTTTAAAGGTATGGAATAGAAATGTTTTGTTTTTCTTGCTTCATGAAGAGACAATTGTTTCTATAGCATCTATCAATTACTTTATCTTTTCCCTCCTTACAGGAGGTGTCCCTGCTCTCATTCCCCAGATTCTATATTCACAGGTCTATTTCTGAGCTCTTTATTCAATTCCACTTATCCAGTTGTCTATTTCTACACTCTGCCACACCATTTTGATTACTATAGCTTTATAATTTTTTTGCGGTACTGGGGATTGAACCCAGAGGCGTTCTACCTCTGCGCTACACCCCCAGCCCTATTTTTTACCCTTTATTTTGAAACCGGGTCTCACGAAGTTACGGAGGGCCTCACTAGGTAGACAGAGAGAGAGAGAGACAGGGAGAGAGAGAGAGAGCGAGAGAGAGAGACAGAGAGAGAGCTGAGGCTGGCCGCGAACCTGGATCCTCCGATCTCCGCCTCCCAAAGTACTGGGATTACAAGCATGCGCCACCACGCCCGGCAGCTTTATAATATTTTGATATCCAATAAAGCAAGTTTCCCTTTCTTTTGTCTAAGTTCTTTTGTAATGTTTCCCTTTTTTTAAAAAAAAGCTCCATGAAGCCGGGCGTGGTGGCGCACGCTTGTAATCCTCGTACTTTGGGAGGGGGAGACCGGAGGATCCGGGTTCGCAGCCAGCCTCAGCTTGCGCATGCTCTCTCTGTCTCTCTCTCTCTGTCTCTCTCTCTCTCTCTACTTAGTGAGGCCCTCCGCAACTTCGTGAGACCCGGTTTCAAAATAAAGTATGAAAAAATAGGGCCGGGGGCGTAGCGCGGAGGTAGAACGCCCCTGTGTTCAATCCCCGGTACCGCAAAAAAAAAAAAAAAGCTCCATGAAAATCATTTTGATATATGTATATGTATATATATATATATATATATATTTTTTTTTTCAGTGCTAGGGGCTGAACGTAGGGCCTCACATATGACTCTATCTCTGGCCCATATCCTCAGCCCTGGGGTTTTGTTTAGAATTGCATTCACCATAAAGATTAATTTGAGGGAAGGGCTGACATGTTTATAGCATTGAATTTTACCATCCACAAATACATTATTTTTATCTTAGTCATGTTTTCTTTTTTGTCACTCAGTAAAAGTTTTATAGTCGTCTCCAAAAAGGCTTTTTTCTTTTTGTTATTCGTTGCTACCATATATGGACTCACTCATTCTATTACATTTTCTGATTGATGATTGCTGGCATACAGGAAAGTAATTGATTTTCTTCTTTACTCAATTAATATAGTGAATTATATTGGTAGATCTCTATTCCTAAATTAATCTTGTGTTCCTGACATAAGCCTAACATGATCAAGATACATTATTTTTTCATTTACTGTTGAATTAGAATTCTTTTTATTTATTTATTTTTATTTATTTATTTATTTTTGCGGTACCGGGGATTGAACGGGGATTGAACGCAGGGGTGTTCTACCTCCGCGCTACGCCCCCGGCCCTATTTTTTATACTTTATTTTGAGACCGGGTCTCACGAAGTTGCGGAGGGCCTCACTAAGTAGAGAGAGAGAGAGACGGGGAGAGAGAGAGAGAACGTGTGTGCGCACGCGCGCGCGACCTGAAGCTGACCACGAACCCGGATCCTCCCAAAGTACTGGGATTACAAGTGTGCGCCACCACGCCCGGCTTGAATTAGAATTCTTAATCTTTTATTTGGGATGTTCACACCCATATTTATAGATTAAGTAGTGCATTTTTTTCTTCTCTTCTTGTTTTGGTATCAGGGTTAACTATAAAAACATATTATTTGATTTTCTATCTTTTTCTATGCTTTGGAACAATTTATAAAAGATGGAACTTAGCTGTTTTTTCTTCTACTTGTCTTGTTTTGATATAAGGATTAATTATATCAAATAAATTAGTTGATTTTCTTCCTTTCTTTCTTTTTTTTTGAGGTACCAGGGATTGAACTCAGGGGCATTCTACCTCCGAACTACACCCCCAGCCCTATTTTTATTCTTTATTTTGAAACAGGGTCTCAATAAGTTGCAGAGGGCCTCACTAAGTTGCTAAGGCTGGCCGTGAATCGGCAATCCTCCCGTCTCAGCCTCCCTAGTACTGGGATTACAAGCATGCACCACTATGCCCAGCAATTAGTTGATTTTCTATGCTTTAGAAGAATTTTTAATTTAATTTTTTATTTTTTTTTGCGGTACTGGGGATTGAACCTAGGGGCTTTCTACATCTGAGCTATACCCCCAGCCCTATGCGCTACACCCCCGGCCCTATTTTTTTTTATACTTTATTTTGAAACCGGGTCTCACGAAGTTGCGGAGGGCCTCACTAAGTAGAGAGAGAGAGAGAGAGAGAGAGAGAGAGAGAGAGAGACAGGGGGAGAGAGAGAGAGAGAGAGAGAGAGAGCGAGCTGAGGCTGGCCACGAAAACCCGGATCCTCTGGTCTCCGCCTCCCAAAGTACTGGGATTACAAGTGTGCACCACCACGCCTGGCTGCAAGATAGATCTTTGACTCCTATTTCAACTCCAGATTTTCTACATCTTCTCAGACCATTTTGAAATTTTATATTTTTCTTATAAAATTATCCATGTATTTTTAAACTTCATTGATACAAATTTGTTTGCATTATTCTCTCATAATTAAAACAATCTGTTTGTGTTATATGATGTTCTTTTTTATTCCTGATAACTTTTTTGTATCATCTCTCTTATTTTCAATTCATATTTGCCAAATAAATATATTTTATTAGGTTTTTAAAGAATTTTGACTTTTGTTCCACTAATTTCTGCTTTTATCTATGGCAAAATTTTCAACTTTTTAAAATTATCACCCCTCTAGAATCATTTAAAAATTTTTTCCTGATCACTGCCTGCCCCCTGCCCATATAAAATCTTAAACTACACATAAAGTATATATCTATTTATGCAATATGCTCTTTTGGAAGCCATAATCTTGTGATACGCACCCCCCCCCCCAACCAACTTTTGCTCCTTTGGGATGAATAGCTTCCCAACTGAGGAGGCATGTTCCATGGTAAGGTCTCGGTCTACTGTCTTTGGAGTTGTCTTCCTTTTCTTCTGGAGTCAAAGCTTCTTTCTTTTCTTTTTCTTTCTTTCTTTCTTTCTTTCTTTCTTTCTTTCTTTCTTTCTTCCTTCCTTCCTTCCTTCCTTCCTTCCTTCCTTCCTTCCTCCCTCCCTCCCTCCCTCCCTCCCTTCCTTCCTTCCTTTTTCTTTCCTTCTTTCCCTCCCTCCCCTTCCTTTCCTCCCTCCTTCCTTTCTTTCTTGCCTTCTTTCTCCCATCCCTCCCTACTCCTTTTCTTCCTTCCTTCTCTTTCTTTCTTTCTTTCTTTCTTTCTTTCTTTCTTTCTTTCTTTCTCTTTCTTTCTTTCTTTCTTTCTCTCTCCTTTCTTTCTTTCTTTCTTTCTATCTTTCTTTCTCTTTCTTTCTTTCTCTCTCCTTTCTTTCTTTCTTTCTTTCTCTCTTCTTTCTTTCTTTCTTTCTTTCTTTCTTCTTTCTCTTTCTGTCTTTCTTTCTTTCTCTCTCCTTTCTTTCTTTCTCTTTCTTTCTCTTTCTTTCTCTCTCCTTTCTTTCTTTCTTTCTTTCTCTTTCTGTCTTTCTTTCTCTCTTTCTTTCTTTCTGTCTTTCTTTCTCTTTCTTTCTCTTTCTTTCTTTCTTTCTTTCTTTCTTTCCCTTCCTTCCTTCCTTCCTTCCTTCCTTCCTTTCTCTTTCCTTCCTTCCTTTTTCTTTCCTTCTTTCCCTCCCTCCCCTTCCTTTCCTCCCTCCCTCCTTCTTTCTCTCTCCTTCCTTCCTTTCTTTCTTGCCTTCTTTCTCCCATCCCTCCCTACTCCTTTTCTTCCTTCCTTCTCTTTCTTTCTTTCTTTCTCTCTCCTTTTTTCTTTCTTTCTTTCTCTTTCTTTTCTTTCTTTCTTTCTTTCTTTCTTTCTCTTTCTTTCTTTCTTTCTCCTTTCTTTCTTTCTTTCTCTTTCTGTCTTTCTTTCTTTCTGTCTTTCTTTCTCTCTCCTTTCTTTCTTTCTTCTTTCTTTCTTTCTTTCTTTCTTTCTCTCTCTCTCCTTTCTTTCTTTCTCTTTCTTCTTTCTTTCTTTCTTTCTTTCTTTCTTTCTTTCTTTCTTTCTCTTCCTTCCTTCCTTCCTTCCTTCCTTCCTTCCTTTCTCTTTCCTTCCTTCCTTCTTTCCCTCCCTCCCCCTCCTTTCCTTCCTCCCTCCCTCTTTCGCTCTCCTTTCTTCCTTTCTTTCTTGCCTTCTTTCTCCCATCCCTCCCCACTCCTTTCCTTTCTTCCTTCCTTCTCTCTTTCTTTCTTTCTCTCTCTCTTTCTTTCTTTCTCTCTCTCTCTTTCTTTTTCTTTCTTTCCTGTTTTCTTTCCCTCCCTCTCTCCCTCCCTCTTTCCCTCTCTCCCTTCCTTCCTTTCTTCCTTCCTTCCTCCTCCCTTCCCCTCTCTCCCTTCCTTCCTTTCTTCCTTCCTTCCTCCTCCCTTCCCCTCTCTCCCTTCCTTCCTTTCTTCCTTCCTTCCTCCTCCCTTCCCCTTCCTTCCTTCCTTCCTTCCTTCCTTCCTTCTTTCTTTCTTTCTTCTTTCTTTTTCTTGTCTGACTTCCCTCCCTCCCTTCCTCCCTCTCTCCCTCATTCCTTCCTTCCTTCTTTTCCTCTCTCTCTCTCCCTCCCTTCCTTCCTTTTCTTTCTTTCTCATGTGGTACTGGGGATTGAACCCAGGGGTGTTCTACCTCTGAGCTACACCCTCAGCCCTTTTTATTTTTTATTTTGAAACAGGGTCTTGCTAAATTACTACACACTGGCCTCAATCCTGTGATCCTTCTGTCTCAGCCTCCCAAGTACTGGGATTACAGATGTGCACTACAGTGCCCAGTTCAATCATTATTTTTTCAAATAAAAAACTAAGGCTATAAACTACATTTCTTCCTCCAGTGCTATTTGCTGTCTGTAGAATGTTTGCACCCATATTTATAGATTAAATTGGCATGTCTTTTTCTCTCTTTCACTTGTCTTGTTTTGGAATCAGGGTTAACTTAACTACATAAAATAAATTAGAGTTGGGTGTGGTGGTGCATGCCTATAATCCCAGTACTTGGGAGGCTGAGACAGGAGGATCGCAGGTTCAAGGACAGCCTCACCAAGTAGAGACTCTCATCAATCTAGCGAGACCCTGTTTTCAAAAAATAAAAATAGGGCTGGGGTATAGCTTGGAGGTAGAATGCCTCTGGGTTCAATACCCAGTACCACAAAACAACAAAACAACAATAACAACAACAACAACAAAAATAAATTAGTTAATTCATTATCTTTTTCTATGCTTTGGAAAGCATGGAAAAGCAAAAAAAAAAAAAATTTTTTTTTTTTTTTTGCGGTACCGGGGATTGAACCCAGGGGCATTCTACCTCCAAGGTACACCCCCGGCCCTATTTTTTTTTATATTTTATTTTGAAACCCGGTCTCATGAAGTTGTGGAGGGCCTCACTAAGTAGCTGAGGTTGGCTGCGAACCCGGATCCTCCGGTCTCAGCCTCCCAAGTACTGGGATTACAAGCATGCGCCACCACGCCCGGCGAAAAGCAAAATTTGTAAGAAAAGTTGGGAGTTATATGTTCTCTGTTTTCATTTAGTTCTAAATTTTTGTAATTTCTCCTATTTATCTGAGTTATGCAGAGATTTGATTTTACATTTCCCAAAGTATGAATTTTTTATTGATCATTGTTGTATTTTCATGTTATTACCTGCTTAGAGTTTATTGAGACTTTCTTTTTTACCATATAGCCAGTAGGAATGTTTGTAATATATATATAAATATATATGTAATTTATATATATAATCAATTGATATATAGATATAGATATAGATATATTTTTTTTGTGGTGCTGGGGATTGAACCCAGGGCCTTGCATATGCTAGGCAAGCACTCTACAACTGAGCTACATCCCCAGCTGCAATCTTTCAATACTTAAGTTTGATGTTTATAATAGGCTTTTGGCAGATACTCTTCATCAATTTCAGAAATTACCTGTTGTTACTAGTTCACTAAGTTGCTTTAAAACTAAATCACAATTAGTGTTTGATATTAGCAAATACTTGTTCTGGAACCTATTGAGATGATCTTGCCTTTTTTCTTCATTACTTCAATTAATTTGATTATATATTCCACGTGTCTCATTTTTCTACACTTTTGCTTGGAGACCCAAATCTGTCCATTTGCCAAATCATATTTGTGTTCCTACTGACAATGGTAATATCACTGAAACTAAGCTAAAAATGTTGGAAGTATTGTCTATGTTCTTCATAACCATCTAGTATACCTATCTCTAGGTTGAAGAAATGATTTCCTATTGTTTTTCTCTGCAAATTCAGGCAAGTACTTCTCAATATTTTCTTAGCCCTGAGATCTCTGGTGGAGGTGGGCATTCCTATTTTCCTTTTTGTTTGTTTGTTTGTTGGTTTCCCCCTCTGAAAGCTTGCTTCTTTTTCTTTTTTGTACTGGAGATTGAACCCAGGGGCATTATACCTCTGAGCTACACCCCCATCCCTTTTTTTTACTTTGAAACAGTGTTTTTTTTAAGTTGCTGAGGGTCTCACTAAGTTGCTGAGGCTGGCATCGAACCTTCAATCCTCCTGTCTCAGCCTCCCAAGTCCTGCGATTACAGGCATGTGCCACTCTGCCTGGTTTGCTTCCATTCTTCTGTTAGATCTCTTTCCAATTACTTCCTCTAACTCAGTAGTGACTAAAATGCTCCCTCTTCATTGTATCCTGGTCTTCCCTAGTATTCCTTTCATATCATCAATTCTGTTATCTAAGAATACAACCTTTCTAATAAAGAATTCCTTCTCTTCTTCCCTCTTAATCACTCTGCCTTACTTTATTTTCAACCATTCCACTTCTTTCTTTCTTTTTTCTTTTTTTTGTACTGAGGATTGAACCCAGGGACATTCTACCTCTGAGCTATACCCCAGCCCTACTTTATTATTTTGAAACAGGGTTTCACTAAGTTGCTAAGGCTGGACTTGAACCTGTGATCCTCCTCTCTCTGCCTCTGAAGTACTGGGATTACAGACATGTACCACCATGCCCAGCTCCACTGCTTTCCTTTTGACTATAAGATCTAAATAAAAATGTGAAACAAATATAGACTATAAGATCTAAATAAAAATGTGAAACAAATATAGACTATAAGATCTAAATAAAAATGTGAAACAAATATAGCTACTTAATTTCCTGAACAGAGTTGATTCCTGGTGGGAGAAGAATTCAAGCACACCCCCCCAACACACACACCCATTTTTGTGTAGTATTATGGATTGAACCCAGGGCCATTCTTCCACTGAGCTATCTCCCAGCCCTATTTATTTATTTATTTATTTATATTTTTTGATACAGGGTCTTACTAAATTGCCCATGCTGGCCTCGAACTTGCACTCCTCCTGCCTCCGCCTCAGCCTCAGCTTCCTGAGTTGCTGGGATTATAGGCATGTGCCACTGTACCTGCTACAACCTTTTAAAATACCCTTTCTGCCTTTAAGATTATAATAGCATTTTTCACTCTTCTGCAAACCCCTGTATAACAAATACTTTTATTCTTTTTTTCTTTATATATCTATGATAAAAACCCATCATTCCTCTGTGGTTAAATGCATAGGGAATTTCAGCTGAGTCCTGAAATTCCATTTTTGGGGTTTGCATAGTCAACAAATCTAGCAGAAACTAGGGACAAAAATAGAAAGTGTGTCTCCTATATGGCATAAAGAACTTGGTCCCTCCCATCAGTCTTTCCCTAACCCTATAAAATCAAGACATAGGGGAATCAATCCGGTAAAAGTGATCTGATACTACATGATAATCTACAGAACAATTTAAGGGCCAGAATCTCCTAGTCTTCTATTCTTAGGTATGTGTGGAACTTATGCCATTGCACCCTGAAGTATTTGCTGCCATTATGGCTGAGGATAAAGGCAGCACAAATTGTTCCATTCAATGGTGCAATGCCTTCCTTTTCTGCAGCAAGCCTATCTCAGCTCTACATGAATCAAGATCAGTCATGGTGGCCTGGATAGCCCACTTGTGTGAAGGCCTATGCCCAGTGCCTCTTAAAAAAAAAAGTAGCTTGCAGCTACCATAGCTGTTCAGATTTGAAAATGCCAATGAACTGAAAGGCTCAAGATCACTAAAGCATTAAATCCTATGTACACACCAGAGAGCCAACCTCCACACATCTTATTTTGGTTCTGATGTCATTTCAGTTGGAGTGCCTATTCTTATAACAGCCAATGCACACTTAAATGTGTTAGGGCTTCACAGAGAAAATCATATCCCTTTCCCCTCCAAATTCTCAACCAAATTAGTAATATAGAAAAGGAACCAGATTAATGAAGATCAAAATCTCAGTACTTTGCTAACGATGCTGTATTATGACCAAGACCGGGCTTTCTAATACAGTGCCTCCCAACCCCTCCCAATTCTTGGTTTCATGATGACCCATTCAAAGAAAAATATGCAAAGGAAGCACTTACCTGGACAACAGCAAGAGGCATGGCTGCCCCCAAAGGAGGAGCGAGGTAGTCTTCACACCTGTCTCAGGAAGGCAGACCTGGTTCTCAGCAGGTGTGCTTACCATATGAAAACCAGATCTGAGTGGAACGCAGGCACGTTTCTGCCAGGAAGGTGCAAAAGAGATAAGGGAATGTGGAGTGCGTGTGCAGTGACCCTCCTCCCTATGTCTCCATCAGAGAACACAATATTTTTTCTTAGAGGAGAAGTAAGAGGTAGAGATAGGACAAAAACTCATATTCCAATGTGGCTCCCTATTTGAAGAAGAACAGAGAGATAGGAATAAATGACAGATTCTTGTCCCCACCGGTGGGGACAAAGCCTATACTCTTCAAAGCCTGTGTAGGGGATCCATCTCTCTGACATCCAAGGTCTAACCTGGAATTCATCCCCAGCTTCCAACCCCAATTTCAGAAAGATTTCTACTAATATATTCTGTTATTAGGTCATTCCTATATCAGATCTTAGGACCACAAGGATGGGGCAAGGACCCAGAGATTCAGGCTAACCCAAAACAACACCCCAAAACATTCATTCACTGAGCTCCATCTGATTAACAAAAAGAAGATAAGGAAACACCAGTAGACCTAGGAAGCCCCTTCAAAGACATTTCACTAATAACTACTCCTCAAAAACTGTCTGGCAGCTGGAGTGAAAACAGTAACAATACTCAAGCCAAGAAAGACCATCCTAAAAATCTTGCCTCCATTATCTGGCTACTCTGGGGTCCTGAGTATCTTCCTCCCCAGCACTCTGAGACCTGAGTCAGTTCTGTCAGCAAAATTTATATCACATGTAGGTTGTCAGAGGCTACCTTCAGACATAAGTGCCCAAGGTAGGACCCAAATAAGGACACAATTTGGGAGCTCAGGAATGAAAATTTATTTAGCAGTGGGTGGTTAGAAAAGCCAAGCTGCCCTCCCCAATTCCAGAATAGTTAATGGGAGTTCCTTTCCTGTTGTATCACTCGCCTAATGACAGATCACCTACTGAAGGGATAAAGAGAAAATTGTAGTCTTCAGTGGGACCCATATTGCCCTACCTATTCAGCCCCTGCTAAGGAAAGATGGAATGAAAGAAGAACTCTTCCTATTACCAAAAATCAACTCCACAACTAGGAACCTTCCTTTTCTCAAATAAAACTCAAGAACAGACCGTACCCACCTGCCCTGCTAAGCCCTCATCAGGAAACTCCAAACCTCTTCAGGCTCAGAGGCCAGGCTTTCCAGGCCCCTGCCTCACATAGTATAGGAAGATTTAGTTACATGCCAATGCTACATTTGTGTCACTCACACTTTGAATCATACTGGAATGCCCAAGACCAGAAAAAGAAAAGAATGGGCACTGAAAATTAATCTAGCATGTCAAAAAAAAGAAAGAAAGAAAGAAGGAAGGAAGGAAGGAAGGAAGGAAGGAGGGAAAAAGAAAGAAAGAAAGAAAGAAAGAAAGAAAGAAAGAAAGATTGATTTCCTCCCAGGATGCCAGAGTTAGTCTCCCTTTAAGTCCACGTGGTGTGGAGGGTAGAAATGGACTTAACCTGTTAAGAAAAGGGCAGGCAAAGGGCTCAGGTGAAGACCCAACATTTAAAGATACACAGAACTGATAGGGAATAGGGTGGGAGGGGATTCTGGTGGCAAAGAGGTAGAGTGACGTCCTTTGTCTAAGGGCCCATGGAACGGGAAGATGGGGAACCAGGTGTGAGGGAAAGAGTCACTTAGAAGGCCAGGCACCTTATGGCTTTGGGATGATCTAGGCTTCAGTGTCTTTATCTGTAAAGTAGGGGAAAGTGGTTTGTTTAATCAGGTGCCTGTTAGGGTCCTATGAAAAATTATGGCATCCCCCACAAATATGATTAGTAGAAAATTACAAGATACCCAGAAGGGGGCCAGAGGGCATCTCATGAGGTTAGGAAATGCCTTTCATCCTCACCTCTAATGAAAAAGTCGCATATCTACTCACACATACACATACACAAGCAGAGTGGCTAGTGATCTCATCCACAGCAGCAGGGACACATAATAGAAACATAAATATGGTTGCTGCCTGATTCCTTCATGGGAGGAGAAGGGCTCTGAGGCTATAACTTGTAGGGACCTCATAGCCAGAGAAGGACGCTTCTGTTTGATAATAGCGATCACCCTGCTGCTTCTTCCCCAAATCCAAGGCAGCCCGCTCTTTAGAAGAAACCAGTCTTCCCCCCTCCCCCACCGACTCACCTGTAGCAGAAACAAAATGTGCAGACCTTGAAGGAAATAAACCCCCAGTTAGCTGCTAAAACAATGAACAGAATCTACCACCCCTGAGCTCACTTGTGGCGGGGCAACTGGAACCACATACTCCCATTTTCTTGAAAGGTCTTTTTTTTTTTTTTAAACCTGCCCCACCCAAAGTTGCTTGGGTTTGTCTTCCGGGTGAAGGGGTAACTAGTTTCAGTTCCACCACCACCACCCCCTTTTTTTCTGGTGTTTTTATGGTTGTTTCCAACCAATCTCATTATGAGAGTGAGCCAGGAAGTTATCATTCCCAAGTAGGAATTCAAATGGGGAGCAGGGCTACGGCGCAAGAACAGGGTTCCAAACCATGCTACAGGACCTGCAAACAGACTCACACCACTCCCCAGACACCCAGAAGCATCTCCCAGCCATACATCCACATGGACGCTTACATAGCCTCTCCTAGCAGAGGTAGCTGGGGCAATTGGGGGAGTGGAAGACACCAGCCTCCCATCAACCTGGAATCCATGTTTAAAAGATACTAAAAATAAATTAGTAAACATTGCTGTTTACAGAAATAAAAATCACTTCTGTTTCCAAAGGCCTCTCACCATCCCAGTCCTGGACATTTCCAGGACCGCCACCCCTGTCACCCTCTCCAAGGTCCGCTCTGGTGGGTGGGTGAGACACCAGAGTCCTTTGAGAGTGGGAGCTCCTCAGGCACCTGAGAATTCCAGTTTCACATCTCTGGTTCCAGGGAAGAGAGAATCTTCAGTACTCTGGAGAGTACCGGAGTTCATCCCTTCTCACCAGTTCCAGGGGGCCTGTCTCGAGGCAGCCCCTCCTTTTAGGACGATATCTGTGTTGCAAGAATTCCCGTTATTTTCTGGCTCCCAGTCCCTCCCCAGAGTCCAGCATGCCTGCCTGGACCCACCCTCAGAGCAGAGGAACCAGTCTGTGCCTTGGTGTAATGACTCTGGAAAAAAGGGATGGGAAGAGAGAAGGCAAGGACAATGGTCTGGGAGAGCGTCCTTGGGGGGGGGGGACTGACAGCAAGGACTGTCCTACAGGCTGCTAGGGAAGCTGGGCTCCTGGCCAGAGCTGGAGGCAGAACCAGAGCCGGAGCTGGAGCCTTCCACTGTGCTGGTGGGTGGCGGGTCGATGCGGGGAGTGCGACGACGTCCCCGGTACTCGATCATGTCAGGATGATAAGATGGGTGGCGACGGGCGTGCTTGGTCAAGTGGTCGCTCCGGGAGAACTGCTTGGGGCAGAGGGGGCAGGAGAAGCGCTTTTCGCCCGTGTGCGTTCTGTAGTGGCGGGCCAGCTCGTCAGAACGCGTAAACTTCTTGTCGCAGTCGAGCCAGTCGCAGGAGAAGGGGCGCTCCCCCGTGTGGGTACGCTGGTGGGACTTGAGGTGCGATGACTTGTAATAGGCTTTGGTGCAGCCCGGGAAGGGGCATTGATGGCGCTTGGCAGCGGGCGTCACTGGCCTCCTCCGGGACATCTGACCCGCTGCGGGGGCGGGGCCCTCCTCGGGGGGGCCACCAGACACCCCACAGGTGTCCTCAGGCGAGCCCGGGACAGCAGGTGCGCTCGGGAAGTCAGGCGCGTCGAAGGAGCTCGCGGGCCCGGAGAACTCCTCTGTGCTGGAGGCCGGGGCGGGCTCGGAGCACCGGGGCGGGCTGGAGCACCGGGTCGGGTCGTAGAAGCCAGACGAGGCTCGCCGCACTTCCCGGGAGTGCTCCCCGAAGCCCCCTCCAGCGCTGCCGCGCAAATCAGCCAAGACGCTGGCAGCCAGCAGGTGGGGCGCGGCGCCGCCCGCCTCGGGGCCGGGGGCGGGGACCTGGGGGAGCGGGGGCCCCGCCGCGGGCTCCGCCGCGGGCTCCGGTGGCCCCGGACCCGGCAGCGCGCACTCCGGCGGCGCCGCACCCACCTCCGAGCCGGCGGCTCCGCCCGCGCCTTCGGGGTCCGGCGGGCGGTGGTGGACCACGGCGCCCGCCGACATGGACACCAGGCACTCGGCGGCGAAGTAGTCCAGGCACGCCACGGCGGCCGACATGCTGGGACCGCTCGGCAGCCGGCGAGCGCTGTCCGCGCGCGGCCGGCCGCGAGCCAGAGAGTTCCCGGGCGCGTCCGTCCCGCCGCCGCGGAGCCAGGAGCCGGAGCCGGCCGCGCGCCGCCGCCCGCGCCGCTGTCGCCGCTGCCGCCGCCGCCGCCGCCGCGGAGCCGCCGCCGCCGCCCGTGCCGAGCCGAGCCCGCCCCGCCTGACGCGCCCGCCTGACGCACCGGAGCCGCGGGGGCGCGGGCGCGGGGCGCGGGGCGCGGGCGCGGGCGGGCGGGGGCCGCCGCCCCGAGGTGTCTGGTCTCCGCGCTCCTGCTGCTGCCGGCGAGCCAGGTAATTTTAATAAAGCGTCAAAGTCCCCGATCGCAACTTCTGGGCAGCCTGCCGGCCTCGCCCCCCCGCGCCGCTGGTCCTCCGCCAGCTGGGTGTCCGGCGCAGTCCGAGAAACTTTTTTTTTTAAGGGAAAAAAAAGGCTAATACCTGACTTGTCTTTCGATTCATAATTGCGAGCGTTGGCTAAGTGGGCTGGAATTACGTTTCACTCCCGTTCAGCGCTCGCCGACCGAATTGAAAATATCCCCGTCTGCATCAGGAAGGAAAAAAAAAAGTTTTCCCATTTAGCAGTTCAACTGTTAATCCAGGGTCGGCAGCAATTCCCTAAATAGATCCACTACGTAGCCATTAATTAATAGCATTTTGAACCAGAAACATTTTAACCTTGGAAAAGCAAAGAATCCTCTCATGGTTGAAATTGAAACTTAAAATCCTTTGAGTAACGATTTAACTATTCAACCAACGAAAGAAAAATGCATGTTTAAACTGCATTAACCTGTCACAGGCATACAAACAAATTTCCACGCTGAAATATAAATTATAGACTAGCAGCGAGATAAACACATTAAAATGGACTCCCACAATTTTAATAATAGAAAGTCACGTTTCCAATTAGGCAACATCTTCTGTTTTTCCTTTGATAAAATTAAAGATAAGAAAATGCAGCGAGTGATATAGAATGCTCATCTGGTGTTTTATGATTGTGGAGGTTTTTCTTTTTTATAATCAAATATATGAATGATTTCTTTTACATGTCTTCATTGCTTTCATTTGCACACCTCTGTTTTATTTTTTAAAAAATTAAAAACACATAGAAAACAAACAGGATAATTTCTAAAAAAAATAGCCACATCACAGTTTGGGATGTACACAAGCTTTACTTTTATATTATTGAATTATGTGCATTTTATTTGTAATCCTTCAGTACTTTCTCTTTTGATGATTAAAAACTACATATGCATCAAGAATAACATACACTCATGTATTTACTGAATCAAATGTGATATTTTTGTCATATTTGCTTCAGGTTTTTTATGTCGAACATTACAGAATGTCAGTTTACTTTCCTCCTGAGTCCCATTCACCCTTCTCCCTCCTTAACTTCCCCAGGTAGCCAGTAATATAAAGTGTGTATTCTTCCAGCATTTGTTCCTATACTTTTATTGCCCAATTACCTATATATGTAAATATACATATATATATATATACATATTTATGTATCTTACATTTTCTGTATGTGGTACAGTAGTGTACATATCAGTTTGCAACTTGCTTTTCTCCCTTCATGTGATTTTTTCAGGACTATCCATGTTCACACGTATAGAATCTACTTTATTCATTTCAACACTTTTAAAATAATATTGTCAGCTTTATTATTTTTAAAGAGATTCTGTTCTAAAGCTGAAAATATTTGCTAAAGTTGTTTGCCTCAAAATTTCAGATGATTAACACTTAATCTACACATTAAAATTCTAGCAGAGACAGAATTCTTTACTAGCTGTTTTACTTTTAGTTCTATTATTTAGAAAAATGTAAGGATATTTAATAATGCAGAGAGGGTATTATAAGCACCCATGTACCTGTCTCATACAATTAATAAATGTTACCAGTTTGTCCTATCTGCTTCAGATCTATGTTTTTAATTGAACTATTCAACATGTTTGATAAAACTGAAGTCCCCTTTGCATTCCTCCCTAATATCTTTTTCCACCCTTTCCCCCAAAGGCAAACACTATCATGAATTTGGTATGAAACTTTCCAGTCTAGGTTTAACACTTTCACTGCACATGAACCCATATGGAATATTGCTTTGTATGATTTTTTTAAATGTACACACACGGCGTTAGACTGTACATATCATTCTGTGACTTGTTTTTTCCCTTCATGTTAGGTTTTTGTGTTTTTTATTTTTTATGTTCATGTTCATAAATATAGATCCAGTTTATTCATTGTAATTGCTATATTGTAAGTCCATGCATATGAATGTGTCGTGTTTATTCATGTCCTATTGATGAATATTTCAGCTGCTGCCAGCATTTTGGTATTACTTGTACATATTTTCCTTGTACATATGTGAGGATTTCTCTGTGTATCTACCTAGCTGGGGAATTACTAGGCTACACACACATTTTCAGTTTTCCTAGAGGCTGCCAAATGGTTCTCTAATTTGCACACCCATCAGCAGTGTATGAGAGTTGTTGCTTCTCTCAGATGACATTAAGCACTTTTTAGAGTCAGACTTTTCTTATTTCTGACAATTTGATTTTTAAACAACCCAGTATCTTCTTGTTTTGTTTGAATTTCCCTCACTGCTAGTGAGGTGGAATATTTTTTCCTGTATTTATTGGCTGTTGAAGTTTCAGGGTCTGTGATTTGTTTTTCCATAGTCTTCATTCATTTTTCCAATAGACTGCATACGTGTTTATCTTTTATCCTGTTGATTTGTAGGAGTTCATGTGCATAAACATTAAACACATCGTCTCTATCTATAGCTTGTCTTAACTTTTGATGTCCTTTGTGCTATAGAAAATTTAAAATGCAGCCATATTCACTGGTCTCTCTATTTTAATAGTTCATGTCACCTTGCGTATGATTAAAGAAACTTCTCCACACCTGATGCACCAAGGTAGCCTCTTAGGACTTTTTCCTTAATGGTTTAAGGTTTTGCTTTCCATACATGAGACTGATCTATCTGGGACTTATCTTTTTGAATGGTGTAAAGTAGGAATTTAATTTTCCTCCTCCCCTCTTCCCCAATATAGAAAGCCTGTCATGTCCTGATATACTGAACAGTCTTCATGTCCCTATGAATGTGTAATGCCACCATGATTGCAAATTAAATTTCCATGCATTTATGGACATGTTCCTAGTTTGTCCTTTTCCATTGATCAAACCAATTCTGGGCCAATGCCACACTAATTACTATGGCTTTATAATAAGTCTTGATGTGAAGAAGGGCATGCCCCTCTTTGTTCATTTTTAAAACTGTACTGGCTATTTTTGGACTCCTACTCTTCTATACTAACTTTAGCATCGGTTTATCAAGTTCCATAGAAAAACGTTTTAGGTTTTTTGTTGAGCTAAATTTAAGGTTAAATTTGGGGACCTGTGACAGCTTTATAAAATCAAGTAATGCAATACATGAATATTATTCTGATTTTTAAATAGCCTTCAGTAACATTTTATAATTTGTTTATAAACACTTGTACCTCTTTGATAGATTCCCCCCCTAGACACCGTACAGCTTTTGTTGTTGTTATAAGTGGGATCTTTTTTCTATTAAATTTTTAGTTGGTTATTGCTGCTGTTTGGAAATGTTGCAGATTTTGGAATAATCTTGTTTTAAAGACAAACGTGCTGAATATTCTTATTAGATAGTTTATTTGTGGAGTCTTTGCATTTTCATGTGGATAATCATATTACCTGTTAATAACACTCCTGACACCTCTTCCCCTTTCTTATCTCATTGGATGGGCTGGAACCTCCAATAAAACATTAAATAGGAAGGTGAGAGGAAGCACTGTTTTCCTATCTCTAATTGAGAATATTTCTAAAGTATCATCATTATTAATCATATTGATTATATGTTTTTGTAGTAAACTTTATCACATTAGGTTAGTTCCCTTGTATCCCAGTGTGTGTGAAGGAGGAATATTTTAAAACCATGAAGTGAATGTTGAAATTTTATTAAATGTTTTTCCTAAAACTATTGAGAGGGTTATAGATTTTGCCTTTGATATGTTAATGTAACAGGTCACATTGACAGATGTTCCTAATGGGGACCTATCATTGAATTCCAAAGTAAACCTGCTTTTCGATACTGTACTATTATTTTTAATACACTGCTTCATGCAATTTTTGAATTTTTTGTTTTAGCATCTTGTTCATAAGTGACATTGGCTTATGATTTCCCTTTCTTGCACTGTTTTTTGCTTATGTTTGGTATCATAGTTATATTACCTTTATAAAATGCATTTGGAAGTTTTCTTCTTTTTCTACTTTCTGTGACAGTTTGTTTGAGATAGGTGCTATTTCCTTGAATATTTGGTAAATTTTGTTTGTGAAGCCATCATATTTGAAAATGCAACTCAATTTCTCTAATGCTTGTTGTTTGATTTGAGTTTTTTAGTTCTTCTTCAACCAATTTTGGTAATTCACATTTTTCTAAAAATCTAGCTATTGTATTTAAGCCTTCCAAATTTTGGTATAGTTCACATTCTTTTATTTAAAATTTTACATTATCTGCAGTCAAACTCTATTTTTCCGAGCTTGATACATATATTTGTGAATTCTCTATTTTTCTTTTTTCTCTTAACAAAGATGTGTTTATATTTTAGATAAACCTTTAGATGTTTGTCTACAGCCTTTTCAGATAGGCAGCTTTTGTTAATCATGTTTCTTTTAAAATACATAAATTTGTTTAATTTCTGTATTTATTTTTATTATTAATCCCTGACACTCACCAAGTTTAATATGTCACTCTTTAAAAAGAAAAGAAGAAAAAAAGCTTTCCAAGTTAAATGCCTGACACATTAGTTTCCAATTTTTCTTATTTTCTTACAAATTTAGGGCTATCGATTTCCCTTAAATAGAAATTCCCCTTGCTTTATCTATAGCTCACAAGTTTTCAAAATAGTGCTTTCATTGCCATTCAGTTCTAAACACTTCATAATTACACTGTGATTTCTTAAACATTAAATTTTCACAAGGGTGCTTTCCCTGGATTTCCCTGGTATTATATCACTTGAGCTATTCTGTAACCAGTGCTCATTGTGTAACCTCCCGGGATTTGGCTCTGGAAGTATAATTGGGGATTATTTGAAATGGAAAGTAGAATAAGGGTAATTTCTCAATGTGGTGTATACTGTGGCCTTGAAGTAAATGTTACCAAAATAATCTCTCTCCCCAGCCCATTCAGAAGCTCCCAGGAGCAACATCAAAGAGGTGTTCCTGAAGGCCTTGAGGGGCTGACCTGTCTGCCCACCCCTTTGGTCCCAAGTGGTTAGGAGCAGATACATAGTAGGTATTCTACAAATAGAGTCAGTGAATAGGCATATGTAAACTGGCAATTATCACTATTCATTCATGATTACCAGAAATATAACAAGCCATAATTACCAGAAACATCGCAAGCCTGTTTGCACCTGTGCCAGTCTCCTTCCCACTTTTTGGCAAAAGTCAGTCCATTCTTGTTCTAACCCCATTAGCTCTTGCCTTCTCAGGGCCCATGATTCATTACATATCTCCTCTTTCTCCAACATCTCTTTCCCTCCTTTTTTTTAAGGTACATTCTACCTCCAAGCTACATTCCCAGTGCCCCCCCTTATTTTTTGTTTTGAAACAGGGTCTTGCTAATTTGCTGAGAATCTCTAAGTTGCTGAGGCTGCCCTTGAACTTGTGATCCTCCTGTCTCAGCTTCCCAAGTACTGGGATTATAGGTGTGCACAACCATGTCCGGCTCCCTCCTTTTTTAAATAGAATAATTTGAATCAACTTCAATAATGACAACTAAGGTAATGCAATTAATATTCTGATTTTAAATATCCTTCAATAATGTTTTATAATTTGTTTATAAAACACTTGTACCTCTTTGATAGATTTTCCCCCTAGATACCTTACCTTCAGTAATGAAGTTGATTCAAATTGAAGTATTTTAAAAATACTTCAATTTTTTAAAAAATCCCTCTATCTCCCTCTCTTGACTCTTCATTCTCTTCTAGCTACTGCCATAACCACATTCCCCTTCAAAACCACATTTCTCAAGTGCTGAATGTATTCTCTGCCACTACTTCTTTACACTATATATTATTAAAAATCACTACAATACTTAGCCCTCACTTTGCTACAGAAATTATTCTTAAGACCAACGTTGATGCACAGCAACGTGACTGTACTTAACACATTTGAAAATAGTTAAATGTGCCCAATACGGTGATGCATGCCTGTAATCCCAGTACTTGGGAGGCTGAAACAGGAGGATCGCAGGTTCAAGGCCAGCCTCAGCAACTTGGCAAGATCTTAGCAACTCAGTGAGACCCTGCTTCAAGATAAAAAATAGAAAAGAGGGGTAGAGGTGTAGTTCAAAGGTAGAACGCCCCTGGGTTCAATCCCTAGTACAAAAAAATAAAAAAGTTAAAATCATAAACTTTATGTTATGCATGTTTTATCACGATAAAACCCTCTTTTCTTAAAAAGAAAAAAAAAGAGTAACATTGGCCCCTTTGTTGCTAAATCCAATCCTCAAATAACTAGAACTCTCAAAGCAGTTGAGCAATCCTTGAGACATTCTCTTAATTTGGCTTCTGTAATACTACATTCTTTTGAGCTTTCTTCATCTTTCTAACTGTTCCTTAACAACTTAAGTTTAATTATTCATTTTTCCTGTTTTACCTAACTTCTAAAATTTAAGATCTGCAAAGTTCTGTCTTAGGCCATCTTCTCTCAATTCCACCCAGTCTCTCTAGGTAATTTTTAACATTTTCCATGACTCAAGTATACCTGCATACAAATGACTTCTGAAATTATGATCTTTCCAGAGATGTCAGATAGTCTTATATCCATTAACCAGTTGATAACTCCCCAGCCCTCCTGAAATGTCTTGCAGATATCTCAAGCGATAGATTCAAAAGCTGAATTCTTGGTCATTACTCTAACTCTGCTCTTCTTGCATTTTTTCCTGTCTCAGTACATAGTACTCCCACGTATCCTATTCCTAAAGCCAGGAAACAGTGGTCATTCTTGACACCTCTCTCTCTGTCATCCCCTACATTTAATTCTTCTTCAAGTTTGGTTAATTCTATCTTCGAAATATGTCTAGACCACCAGCTTTTCTTGTTTTTCCCTGTCAGTACCCTAATCCAAACCATCATCATCATGGGTTAAATTACAGCAATACTGGGTTCCCTTAACTGATTCTCTTGCTTCCCTCTTGTTGGGGTACCCCACCACCTTATCTTCTACCCCCTCACTGTATTCCAGCTTCTGCTGACCTTTGGAAACACTGGTTCCTCAAATGCTCAAGCTTTAAAACCTTTGTACATGTTTTTCCCTCAACTTGGACTGCTCTTTCCTTCACTCTTCAAATGAATAACTCTTATGCATCATTCACTCATTTGTACTTCCTCCAAGAAGCCTGACATCCCCAATCTAAATTGTGTCCCTTCTGTTAAACAATCGCCCACTGATTTGAGAAATGTGTATGGGTGCCTCTTCTCTGCCTGGCATGGTCCGAGGCAAAATAGTTCCTCCTAACAGGGAAGACTGCAAATGAGCATGCCATGGAGAACAATAAAACAGGGTCATGAGACAGTGGGTTCTGATAGACAATATTCTGTGTCGGGTGGTTAGGACAGGCCATTTGGATGAGGTGGTAACTCTTGGAAAAATCTAAGATAGGAACAGAACATGCACAAGTCCTGAGACAGGAGCATGTTAGGGTGCTGGGCAGCTGAGAGGCTTGCATTAGTTTTCTGTGGCTGCTGTAGCAAATAACTGTAAATTCAGTGCTCTGAAACAACAACAAAATTCTCTTCTCACAGTTTTGTACTTCAGAAGTCCAAAATAGGTCTCAAAGGGCTAAATAAAATAAAGGAGTCAGCCGGGCTGCACTCCTTGCTGCAGCTCCGAGGTGAGAATTGGTTTACTTGCCCTTCTCTAGCTTCCAGAGGCAGCCTGTCTCTCCAACCCCTTCCCCCAACTGCAAAGCCAGCCCCGGTGGGTCCAGTTTCTCTCTGATTTGCCGTCGTCGTTGTCGTTGTCTTCTTCCTCTTCTTCTTCCTCTCCCTCTTCTTCTTCATCTTCGTCTTCTTCGTCTTCGTCTTCTCCTTCTCCTTCTCCTCCGCCTCCTCCTCTTCCTCCTCCTCCTCCTCCCCC
>PVJS01030751.1:0-23873 GCA_004027185.1 Glis glis | reverse complement strand
AGAGAGAGAGAGAGAGAGCTGAGGCTGGCCGCGAACCCGGATCCTCTGGTCTCCGCCTCCCAAAGTACTGGGATTACAAGCGTGCGCCACCACACGCCTGGCATAAAGTTACTAGAGATTTTGAAATCAAATTAACAATCTTTACTTTAGATTCTATAAATAGAAGAAATCCATGACAATTGTTCAAGGTTTCTTATGGGGTATATATGACTACGTACATAGCAGTTTCTGTGAGACGACTGTTTTTTATACTTTTATTGGTGCATTGTAATTGCACATCATAGGAAGATTCAAAGCGATACATTCATACGTGCACACATCATTTGGTGTACTTCTCTCTGTATCCCACCCGACTCTCCCTTCTTCCCTCCTGGTACATGTTAGTGAGATCAGCAGCGAGACCATCATATATGGACATAACATTATTTGAACCGTTCTCTTCCTCAGCCCTTGTTTTTCTCCTCCCCACCTCCCTCCCTGACCCCCTTAAACTGTTCTTCTGATCCCTCTCCTCATTTAACTGAAGTCCCTTTTGTTTTCTATTTTCTCTCTAGCTTCCAGATGAGAGAAAACATATGACCCTTGACTTTCTGAGACGACTGATTTTTCCATTAGACAATCTTAAGGCTGCGATTTATGGATCTTGGGTTCTAGAAGTTAGCACCTTTTGAATGTCGCAGTGTGTTCAAACTTTCAAATATAATTAATTGCTTAATCACAAAATATTAGTACGACCTAATTATATAATTACTTGTACTAATGAGGATATTTAGATGATGCTAGAAACACATAGGCTGATATCTGAGCTAAATTTCAATTACTGATTCTAGGTGACACCGTCCCAGATTTGCAGTTGTATACGTATGTAAAGCATGATGTGTGCTTGATTCTAAGCTGCCTTCAGGATCATCCATGGAGCTGAGCTCATCAGGAATATTTTACTCACACAGGATTGGTTTACACAAAACCAATTACACAAAAATATTTTATTTTAGAATACCTGTGGAAAGGAGAGAAAGATATTAGAGCCTTATCCATAAAAGGTTTTTACTCATATAAAAGATCATTTAATTTTGTGATCAAAACAGCAAAAATGTAACCAATCATCTTCAGAAATTTTTGAGGCTCATATTTTACTCAAAAATTTTTACTGAATAAAATTATTTCAGGGGCTGTATGGACAGATACTACTAATTTAATAGCTATGTTTTCCTTGAATTTATTTTTATGGTGTACCATTTGTAGTGGATTATTCTGACCTTCCATTTAGTAATAGCAGTTTTCCTTTTTGTTTATTTAAGTAAATTTATTTAAGTAAAAACCTGACCCATATTAAAGAAAAAAGAAGTAAATAGTAGTACTGATCTAACATGGATACAATACAATTTCTGGATGTGGTATGCAAATGACTATTATTCAGGAAATACTTTGAACAGCTGCATTGGAAATCCCAGCCAACAGACCAAATTTCTTAATTTCTTTACTATGTCAGTCAGCATTCTCACTGGTGCAATTCAAAGCATCTGAGCACTCTAACTTAGAAGAAAGAAGATTTATTTTTTCGCAGTACTGGAGATTTCAGGGGTTCAGTCCACGTTAGGCTGGGTAAAATCAGCAAGCTCAGGGCATGGCAGAGGGAAGCAAAGAGACAAGAGCTCAGGGCTCTGTTCTCATATCACAGAGGCTGGAAGCAAGAGAGCGCAAGGTAATGAAGAGGGTTCAAGTGCTCATGCACAGTCCCTAAGGCCACACCTCAGTGACCCAATAAATTCATTCCAATGGATTTATCCACCGATGAGATTAAACCCTTGTGATTTAATCATATCACCTCTGCATGTGAGCTCTTCAAGGGACATTCTATATCCAAACCATAACATGGACCAATGTTTGGTATTTGCCAACTCCCCCCTCTCCCAAAATTTCAATCCTTTCATGTTTTGTTCAATCCCTGACAAAAAGGGAATGGTTTATGGATGGCCTGTAATGCCTGACTCTTGGGAGGAAATAAAGCCATGTCTTTGGGGCATACACATTTATCTTTGGGATGTTAAAGTGAAAAGAAACATTCAGCTCAGGTGAGATGGCTTATCTAGGTATGAACTCAGCGTTACTTTCCTTTTCTTGGCTGGAATAAAGTTCAAGAATTATTAAAGATCTGTTCCAGGGAGCCGTCTGTTCCAGCTTTCTCCATCAACCCTGTCGCTTCCCCTTAGCCCACTTCCTGCTACCACACCACCAACAAAGATGGTTTTTCACTGCTGTCTAGACCTTGCAGCCTCCCAACTACAAAGTCCCATCAGCTGAGAATTCAATGGTCTGCCTTAACCACAGTGACTCATATAGTCTCTGGTTACTCTGGGCTGGGACTCATTTCCCTAACAGGAAGTCATATTTTAAGTGATGACAAGACTGATAGAATGCACTCAGAGGTTTAAAAGATTTGGAACAACCAACCAGAAATTCCAAAACTTAGCCCCGTTTGTCCAACCCCATTTGGTCTGAAGATTAGGAAGGCTGGTCAAGATGAGCATTGGTTTGCTATGACTAAGAATTTCCCATTTGGGGCTCTGCATTGGTGACTCAGCAGTGATGCTCAAAGCATGTTAACGATTTCAGGCATAAGAAGGAGAAGTGAGGTGTGAGAAGTCAAATAAAATAAAGTAAAATAAAACAGCTCAAAAAATTGTCTGCAATTAAAATACTTTCCTCAGATACTCAAGTTAAGGTATTTAACTAAGCTTCAAACTCTCAGTGGGGGCATTGAAAGGAGAGAGCCCAGAGAGATGACTAGGTGCACGTGACCACATGCCCATCCTTTTAATGTAATTGTTTCTCTTTTCTGTTACTTTTTTTAAAATAAAGTATTTTTAGATCAGTTTTAGGTTCACAGAAAACTGAGCATGAGATACAGAGATTTCCCATATACTTCCTGCCCCCATACATGCACAGCTTCCCCCATTATCAATATCCCCCGCAAGGCTGATGCACTTCTTACAATCAATGCTTTATCATTATCACCCAGAGAACATAGTTTACATTAGGGCTCTCTCTTGGCATTGTGCATTATATGGGTTTAGACAAATGTAAAATTATATGTATCTGCCAGAGTAGTATTATACAGGACAGTTATACTGCTTTAAAAGTTTGGGTGAGAATAAAAGTTTTTTCAGCTCCTTTGGGTAAAATCTAAGGAGCCTGATTACACGATGGTGTAGCGAGAGTACGTTCAGTTTTGTAAGAAACCACCAAACTGTTTTCTGATGTGTCTGGGCCATTTTGCCTTCCCAACAGCAATGGGTGAGGTCCCTGTTGCTCCATCCGCATCCTCACCAGACTGACAAGTGTTCTGGATTTTAGCCATGCTAACAAGTGTTGCTGAAATTTGCATTTTCTTAATGACATACAGTGTGGACCCCATTGCTTTTGTAAAAAGAACACTTTTTCAGTACTTGTGGGGAGGAACTGCCCTAACATTTCTTGGTTTCATCTCCAAGTCTTTCTATTCTATCTGTAGTTGTGCCTCCCCCAAGCAAGGGGCAGGGGGAGGGGGAGAAAACTTGAAAGCTTTCTCAAGATTAAAATGAAAAAAAAATCAGTTTAAAAGCCTTGATCTATTGAGAAAATTTGCATCTAGCACCCACCATGGATGGATGTTTCTATAACCTCAACCTTTCTCAGTCTCAAACCAATTTATAGTTTTTCACTTAGACCATTCTCCTCTTGATCATTCTGTTTCTGTTTCTGGCTGGTTGTCTTCTGAGGGTACAGGTTCTCAGTTACTACTCTCTCCTCACCAACCCTGCTCAGTTCCAGGTGCTAAGCCTCACACTTCCTCTTTCTTCAGCTGGGATTACCCTCGTGGCTCCCAGGGTCCTGCCTGCTTCCCAAACTTGGCGGCTCCCAGTCATTTTTCTATCTGCTAAGTTTAAGGAGAGTTGGTGTGACCCTCTAATTCCTGGCCGGTTTTTATTATTTTCTTGTTACTGTAGATCTTTCTTCTATCATTAGATTATAAGTTACCTGTGGGCTAGAAATATACCTACTTCCTCATCTTCTCTTTCACCCAGAAATTTCATATTCATTATTGCCTATTGGACACTTGATGTATGCTACTGGGATATGTTCTTAAAGATAGGAGGGGACCCATAAGCCAGACCTGTTTGAAGAATGAATCCTTAGTTTAGAGCCTACTGAGCCTCTCTGTCAAGGACTCTTTGGACTATGAAAACAGGAACAATTATCGTGTAAGTGGACTTTGAAAATAGCAATAATTAGGTAATTAAAAATGTACTTCTGTTTCATTATAGTGTCCATAAAATTCCACCATCGAAAAACAAACTATTTTAACATATTTTACTTAATATAATTCATGTAATTGTGATTTTTATGTTCCACCTAGTTATGTAATTAAGTAGTACATGGCTATTTCTTACAATTAAACATTGCTAAAATCTGCCGCCAGTTCGGAACACAGAGTATGATATATTTAACAACTTTTTATGCTAAACAGTAGACACAGTTAACATTGTATTCATTTAATTCCATTTTAATTAGTCGAATAATATTTTTAAATATGAATTTAGGCCTAACTAGAATGGCGCATTACTTAATGTTATTTGCTTCCAAATTATGTATCTGTAACTTGTTTATGTTTCTCATAGAAGGAAACAGTTATGGGGTGTCTGAGTTGAGAAGAGGGTTGTGGGTTCATTCTTGATTAAACCTTTTCACTTATTGGTTAGATCCAGTCTCATTAAACCAAATGTATACCATCAAAGACGCCCCATGTTGAGCCAGGCGTGGTGGTGCACACTTGTAATCCCAGTACTTTGGGAGGCAGAGACTGGAGGATCCGGGTTCGCGGCCAGCCTCAGCTCTCTCTCTCTCTCTCCCTCTCTCTCTCTCTCTCTCTCTCTCTCTCTCTCTCCTTAGTGAGGCCCTCCGCAACTTCGTGAGGACCCGGTTTCAAAATAAAATATAAAAAATAGGGCCAGGGGCATAGCGCGGAGGTAGAACGCCCCTGCGTTTAACCCCCGGTACCGCAAAAACAAACAAACAAAAACAACAAAAAAACCCCAAAGATGCCCCATGTTTCTTCTTGAAGAATTAACCCCTAGAAGCTCATGGAATGTGTTCTAGGCCTTGCTGGGGCTCATGAAACAGCGCCACCCTGCGGCCTGAGACGCCGAGGAAAGGAGAGGGTCAGAGACTTTGGCTTTCTACCAGCACCTTCTGCTTTGGAGAAAGGTACCTTGAACTTACTAAACAAAAGGCCCCCGCACTGGCTCCGGCCATACTTCTGCCAGCCAGTGTTCACCGGGCTGCCATTCTCCTGTGGCCCTCTGGCCTTCCTGCCCAAGATGGCGCTGAGTTAATCTACGACAGAGGGGCCCATTGCTCTGTGCCAGAAAAGGATATCCTAAGATATGTGAGCTGAGTTCCAAGGGATGAGTAAGGATTAATCAGGAGAAGTGGAGGAGTTACTTGATTTCAAGAAGAAAGCACGTGTACAAAGGCCCTTTGGGCATATGTCATTGGAAACATTTTATAGGGGATTTTCCTTGAGGATCCTTCTAACAGAGGGCTTTGCATCTCTAGGGCAAGCTTCAGCCTTCACTCCTTGACCCTCTCTGCCTCCATTTCCCCTACACTTACTTCTCTGGCTTAGAGCATCTTTATAGGCACATCTTCCCAGCAATATCCAATTCTGCTTCTGCTCTGGAAACCTATCCTTCACCTTCTCCATCTACTGGATACTGACTCTGAGATGAAATGTTAGAACGACAATCATCATGAATACAAACAATAACAAGTACTGGAAAAGATGTGGAGAAATAGCGACCCGTAAACACTGTTGTTGGAACTGTAAATTAGTACAACCACTGTGGATATCAGTTTGGAGGTCACCCAAAAAACTAGGAATAAAATCATCATAGGACCCAACTCTACCACTCCTCTGTATCTTTCCAAAACAATTAAAGTCAGAATACTAGATTGAGCTGGGTGTGATGGTGCACGCTTGTAATCCCAGTACTTTGGGAGGCAGAGACCGGAGGATCTGGGTTCACGGCCAGCCTTAGCTCTCTCTCTCTCTCTCTCTCTCTCTCTCTACTTAGTGAGGCCCTCCACAACTTCGTGGGACCCGGTTTCAAAATAAAGTATAAAAAATAGGGCCGGGGGTGTAGCACGGAGGTAGAACACCCCTGGGTTCAATCCCCGGTACTGCAAAAAAAAAAAAAAAGGTTTGTGTCCTGCTACTTCCTCTAAAACCCAGAGATGGTGGAATACATTTTTGATCCTTGCCAGGCAGTTTACCTCTCTGTGGCCCACATTATCCCCCACTTTTTGGTTTAGATATGATTTGAATGTTTCCCCAAGGGTTCATGTGTTGGAAGCCTGATCCCCAGGGTGATGGTGTAGGGAGGTGTTGGGACCTTTAAGAGGCGGGGCCTAAGGGGAGTCTATTAGGTCATTGGGGATGCTGCCCTTGGAAAGGACCCTGAATTACTTCTTGAGAGAGCAATTTGTTGTAAAAGAGTGAGCTTGAGCCGGGCGTGGTGGCGCACGCTTGTAATCCCAGTACTTTGGGAGGTAGAGACCGGAGGATCCGGGTTCACGGCCAGCCTCAGTTCTCTCTCTCTCTCTCTCCCTCTCTCTCTCTACTTAGTGAGGCCCTCCGCAACTTTGTGAGACCTGGTTTCAAACTAAAGTATAAAAAATAGGGCCGGGGGTGTAGCGCGGAGGTAGAACGCCCCTGCGTTCAATCTCCGGTACCGCAAAAAAAAAAAAAAAAAAGAGTGAGCTTGACCCCTGAATCTCTCTTTGACTCCTCTTCTCACCATGTAACTTCTCCTGTTCCCACATCTTCTCACTATGGTTATTCACGGTGATGTAGTGCAGCCAGAGGAACTCTCACCGGAGCTAGTACAGAGTCACTACACTATTTAGACTTTTAGCCTACACTATTTAGACTTTTAGCCTCCCACACTGTCAGCTAAACAAGCCTCTTTTCTTTATAAGTCACCCAGTCTTAGGTATTGTATTATAGCAATGAAAACTGGACTAGTACCCAGCCTGATCTTCACCTCTTCTTTTCCCAGAGATGAACCATCTCCTGAGCCCGCCCTATTCCCCACACCATGACTGAGACCCTCCTGCCAAAGGGGGAGAGGAGTGTGGAGGCCATTGCCTCTTATTCGAGGATTCTGTCACCTCACTGTGGAGTCAGGGTAACCCTTTCTGTTCCTCAGCAACATCACTGCTCATCCCAGTTGCCCGACCAACACGTTCTCCATGTCTCTTACCCTAAATTAGCCCCCCACACACCCAGGCTCAGCTTCTACTGTGCCTGTCGCAAAGGACACCTTCCTAGTATGCTGCTCCACACCCTCAGGATTCAATGAGATGAGGCACGAGGAAGAGCTTGAGAACCACACGACGATAATAACATAATAAATCTACCTGGCTCTGTCCTTAGCATGTTACATCAGTCGTTTAATTTAGTGCTCCAATGCGCATAAGCTACTTCTTGTGTTCCCACTGCGGATGGTGTCTCAGTCAGCACTCCCCCTGCTGTGATCCAAAGTACCTGATGACCACAACTAGGAGGGAGGAGGACTTATTTGTTCAGAGTTCTGGAGATTTTTAGGTCATGTTAGACCAGCTTCCAAGTAGGAGCTTGGGCTATAGGTCCTCAGGGCATCCTGGCAGGGAGCAGAGAAGAGAAGGAGAGAGCTTGTTATCAGCTCATGCGGTGGGGAGAGAGAAGAGAAGGAAGCTGTAACAGTCAGCCTGGGAAAACCCTGTCCCTGGCCACACCGCAGGGACGCTTCCCTAGCAACCAAATCCTGCCCCCAACATGGTGGTCGTATCTTTTTTTTTCAATTTATATCCATTTATTGGTGCATTGTAATTATACATTTGATAGGTGTGAGGTTAGGAGAATCATACATGCACACATTGTCCATTTAGCCCTCCCTCAAATCCCACCCCATTCCCTCCCCATTCCCTCCCTTTAGTGCTTTGAACAGTGATTGAGTCTTATAAGTTTGGATATATACGTCATGCGCTTTAGTGTGTTTCCCTCCACCCCCTCCCAACTCCCTCAGTTAGGTCACCTTCTTTGTTCATCTAAAGTTTTCTTCTTCTTTGTCTGGAGTCCCTTCTAAATCTCCTTCTCTCTAGCTTCCACATATTAAGGTGAACTTTTCAAAGGAAACTATCAAGACCCTCAACAGAGAGCCAACAGAATGGGAGATTTTTGCCAGCTACTCCTCTGATAGAGGACTAATATCTAGAATATACAGAGAACTTAAAAAAATCACCACTAAAAAAACAAATAACCCAATCAAAAATGGGCATGTGAACTAAATAGACACTTCACAGAAGAAGAAATACAAATGGCCCATAAATGTATGAAAAAATGTTCAACATCATTAGCAGTCAGAGAGATGCAAATCAAAACTACCCTGAGATTTTAACTAACCCCAATAAGAATGGCAAACATTAAAAACACAAACAACAACAAATGCTGGCGAGGATGTGGAGAAGCAGGAACTCTAATTCACTGTTGGTGGGATTGCAAATTAGTGCAACCACTTTGGAAAACAGCGTGGAGGATCCTCAGAAGAATGGGAATGAACCTACCATATGACCTAGCAATACCACTTCTAGGCATCTACCCAAAAGATCAGAAACCAAGCTACCAGACTAATGCATGTGTGTCTATGTTTATAGCTGCACAATTCACAATTGCCAAACTTTGGAACCAACCAAGGTATCCATCAACAGATGAATGGATTACAAAACTATGGGATATGTACACAATGGAATTTTACTCAGCCATAAAGAAGAACAAAATTACATCATTTGTAGGGAAATGGAAAGAATTAGAGAACATTATGCTAAGTGAGATTAGTCAGGCACATGGTGGTCTTATCTACCACATGAGGTTAGGGGATATTTTTAATCCAAAATATTTCAGATGGGTTATGAGACTGGTCTGAAGTCACACAATCATAGAGTGGGAGAAGCGGACCCACAGTATCAAATTCCAGGGTCCCTGTCTCTAACCACTACTTTCTCCTGCCTCCCAACATAGAGTGTCTAACAGCTATGAGTTACTTCTTTGAGTCCTAAGAAATACTCTTCTATTTCTTTACTGCTTTTGCTTTCGCAACCTGCATCTCCTAAGCCAATACTCAGTTTAGAATATCAGCTAAAGTTTAGCTTTTTCTTTTTTTTTTTTTTTGGTACCTGTTTTCCACATGGAGTCACTCAAGTCTCTCTACCTTTGGGCTCTTGAGTTCATTTGAACTCTGCGAGGAAATGTATCAGTGGCCTTGAACCTGGCATCTGGCAAGCTAGGGGTCTTTCTTGAGGTTGCCAGTCATGGCATTCTGCTCATCATACTCTGAGGGCATCAGGATCCTGCTTTGCTACCTATAGATGTAACCCCATCCCCATCCAATTTTGATTTCCCCAGCCTAGTTCTACCCGATTCGAATCCCTAGCCATCTAAAAATCCCAGCAATGCCATAGGCCTTCAACAACACATGTTATAGCTGGTACTAAATAAATAGTGTAATGGAGGTAGCGGCAATAAATGAGGTCTGCACATGGAAGTGTGTTACCATCAGAGCTGTGGAGGAGGGACTGCTGGCCCCAGCTCATGGGAAGGCATGACTTGTTGTGGGCTATAATTTCACCACCTTCCATAAACTGGCTGCAGCAGACACTGTATGAAGAGCGCTTCCTGAGTACCAGGTGTAGTGCCATGACGGTTCTGAACCTGTTTCCAATTCCCATAGCAATGCTACTAGCTACCTATTCTCGTCCTCACTCTATGACAGAAGAAGGGGAGACCTGGCTGGATGCTGGACACAGGTTGTTTTGTCCACTCACAATCCACTTTTCCTTCTGGTGCGGGCACACTCCCCTTTCTACATTTTTCCCTTTTAGTGGACAACATTGCAATGTTTCAAACCCTTCCTTGACCAAAGACGGGCATGTGATGCAAGCTAGGCCAACTGGACTCTCTCTCTCTCCTGGATGTCTCAGTATTAAGAGGAGGGAGACAAAGAAAGAAACTGGTTGGACCTGTCTCATCCCAGCAGGATGCCAGAGGAGATAGCATGAGGTCTTAGGGTTCATAGCCTTGAAGCTTGTATTGAGCTCTCTGCCCTCCTTGGCTCAGCCCTGTGTTGAATCCCTGAATTTACAGTTCTCCTCTTCATGCTAACCAGAGTCCATTTCTACTGCTTTAAACCTAAGAACCCCACATGATGGAGGGGATTTCTGTGCATTCATTCATCTAGTGAAGAGTCCCTTAGCCCAATCCCTATGGGAAGCTCTGGGCTTGACTCTAGGGGTATAGCTGTGAGAAGCACCAAGAAAGTTTTTGCAATCGGCAAAGGACTATTTCACGGCTGGCCTTGGCATCAAAATAGGGTATTTCCTATTCTGCACTGTTTTATAAGCCTGAATTTTTTTTTGTCCAAATATTGTTCAGGTACCAGTCAAATCGACTATTTCCTTTACCAGCGTGGCATGAGTAAGTGTCAGGCATTTGAAACCACAAGAAAAATTCCATCAAAAATTTCTTTCTCCAGTTGGCCAACCCATTCTTTCTTGGGAACTTTGCAAAGGGCAGTTTTTTAGGATCAAAAAAAAGAAAAAAAAAGGTGCAGAGAGTGAACCAAGACACTTGACTCAATGTGTGGGTCTATCAAGACAGTTCCCCTCTATGATTCTCAGTTTCCCCTTACATAAGTTCTGAAATTGTTCCGATGATCTCTAAGGCCCTTCTTATTTGATTTTTTCCCTAAACACCTTCAAGCCCCTGGAGAAAAAGAAAGAAAAAAGCAACTTGCCCCTGTGATTTGGAGGGTTTATGGCATACGAAGGGTTAAGCATTGCAGTACTTTGCAACATTGATAAAAATGTATATACTTTAATTTCTAATAAAAAACCCAAGCAGGTATGAATAGCAATAAAATTGCTCAAAAATTGTTCAAATTGAAAGGAAACAATTGGAAATGGATTTGGAAATACAATGTTTAGCTAAGCAAGCTATAATGTTCTGTTATTTTAATCAGCATTGTAAAGTAATTTAAATGATGCGGGAAGAGACTTTTATACTTTAATATATAATCACTTTTTTTTTCCTATGCATTCATCAAAAGGTATTTCATGTTAATGATTCTATGGCTGACGACAGGCACTGGCAGTAATGGTCTCTTACCTACTCCAGGTTTCTTTGGAGTTTTCCAATTTGACTCTTTTTTTCCCCTGTTCTTCCCCACTAGTCTTAAAGGGAAACTCCTGCATTTTTAAAAGAAAATTAGTGCTGGTAAATTTTTCAAAGATGTTTTAAAAAATTAAATGAAAACCTAGAACATGTTCCCAATATTATTTATTCTATATCCCCAGAATGTTGTAACAGATCGCAGGGGTTATCCAAAGGACTCATATGCCTCTAGGCTCTCCAAATTCCCAAAAAGGATAAATGTATCTTTTTACTTAAAAATCTTCTCCAAAGAGAGATGGGATTCTCTCACTTCATAGCTATTCTATCTGTGTTAAATAAATGCTCACTGAAATTTAAAAATGCTGCAGGAATAAATACTTTGCAACATTGATAGAAAGAAAGATGTCTTCCTATTTCCTAGTTGATGCCTACCATTACCAAATGATTTTTGCAGAAAGTCGTTTATGAAGAATAACTTGAAGATGTTTTGCTGCAGTTTCGATCTTTTTTCATGTCCTCATATCCTCACTAGAAGGAAATATAAGAAAGTTGACGGATAAGGTGCTGCTCCTGGAGCTCCAAGGATTATGGGGGGCTGGCCATACCCTAGTCAGAACCCTCTTTCCTTCCCAAATAAGGCATGCTTTTGGTGTCTCTTGCCTTACTTCTGTCCATGTTGGTACTTGTTCAGTGAGGAAAATCCATCCATCCATCCATCCATCCATCCATCCATCCATCCACCCATCCATCCATCCATCTAATGTATCTCTTTAGAGTTTTCCTAAGAGCAGAATATGGCCCTAGATGTGTCTTTAGAGCCATCTCAACACAATTTCCAAGGTAAAGAACTTTTAATTTGATGTCCAGAAGTATTTATAGAAAAGGAAACTTCGTTTTTATCAGCTAAGCAAGAGAAGTGGAGTTGGATCTAAGTGACCAGGAGCCAGCTGGTGGTCTAGTGTGTAGGAGCATGGGGAGGCAGGAGTCTGTTCTGGGTGGTGTCTGCCCCAGAGAGAGGGTCCTGCGGTCATCTCTCTTCTGGGCTAGGTAGTGATGTATTAGAAATAAGTGGCAGACTCTGGGTCAGCCCTCAGAGCCCATGCTGCTTCCTGGTGAGGAGGATTCAGTGCAGAGTCTGCAGGGGAAGGGGGGGGGGACAGGAAGAAGCGAAGGCTGAACCAGACCCGAGGTGAGAAGGGCTCCCCAGGTCCTGCCATCTTGAGTTCCAGGGGACATAGATGACCAGCATCTCAAAACCCTTCAAGGCTCTGCCAGGGGCATTGGAGACTTGGAGCAAAGAGAAAGGTACAGTCAGTCATGTCCCGAATAAAGAAGGTGCAGGGAAGGAAATTTCCCCCTACTAGCTGGGAGTCCCTAAAATATTCTGAGCCTTGGTTTTCACACATGTAAGCAATCAATCATAACAATTCTTGCATCGTGGGCTTATTGTGAGAATTACATGAGGGAGCAAGTGTGAGGCACTTAGCCCAAAACATGGTGAATAGCGGCCGCTCCGTGAGCAATAGCTGCGAAAACCCCTTTGTGCTCAAGAACAGTCAACATGGAGCTGGCTCACCTCCCAAACCTCAACAGGATGCAGCTGCAGTCTGGGAAGGACTGCAGCCCCATGAGGATGGAGGCCCTCATATCCCATCCTCAGAACATCCTCACAGCCCTGTGGTGACAAAACCCACACCACCCAGCTCCTCTGAAGTGCTGGCTCACAGGGTGTAGAGGTGCATGCCTGTAATCCCAGCACTTGGGAGGCTGAGACAGGAGGATCGCAGGTTGGAGAACAGCCTCAGCCATGTAGTGAGATGCTCAGAACCATACAACACCCTATTTTAAACAAAATAAAACACAACAAACAAAACAAATAAAAAGATCTGGGGGCCGGGCGTGGTGGCACACGCTTGTAATCCCAGTACTTTGGGAGGTGGAGACTGGAGGATCCGGGTTCCCCGCCAGCCTCAGCTCTCTCTCTCTCTCTCTCTCTCTCTGTCTCTCTGTCTCTCTCTGTCTCTCTCTCTCTCTACTTAGTGAGGCCTCCGTAACTTCGTGGCAGAATGTTAGGAGAAGACAGTGGTGATGACTGAGGATCCTTGATAGTTGAAGGTTCTTTTTTTTTTGCTAATAACTTTTAGAAAGACACCGCAATCAGAAGTTATCGTCTCTATTTTTAACTCATCAAGGTGTTGATGCAGCGATTCTAATCCTTTGGTGGTCATATGGGTGATTTGTACTTTGGGGCTATTGTTAAGCACTGGGTTGTCATGACGGTCAATCTGAAAATTGAAAGTACTACTAAGTAACTAACAGGAGAGTAGTGTATACAGCATGGATACACTGGAAAATGGGATGATTCACATCAGAGGTGGGACAGAGTGGGATGGCTCAAGATTTGATCACACTACTCAGAATGGCCCACAGTTCCTTTTTGAGTTATTTCTGAAAATTTTCATTTAATATTTTTCAACCATGGTTGACACCAGATAAATTAAACTGTGGAAAATTAAACTTTGCATAAAGGAGAACTGCTGTACTTCCCAACTTTTTAAAAGGTTGTTGTCACCGGGCGTGGTGGCGCACACTCATAATCCTAGTACTTTGGGAGGCGGAGACCGGAGGATCCGGGTTCGCGGCCAGCCTCAGCTTTCTCTCTCTCTCTCTTTCTCTCCCCCTGTCTCTCTCTCTCTCCCCTTGTCTCTCTCTCTCTACCTAGTGAGGCCCTCCGCAACTTCGTGAGACCCGGTTTCAAAATAAAGTAAAAAACTAGGGCCGGGGGTGTAGCGCGGAGGTAGAACGCCCCTGGGTTCAATCCCTGGTACCGCAAAAAAAAAAAAAAAAAAAAAAAAAAGGTTGTTGTCCAGGGTCTTCTGGAAGAGGAAGAAGATGGCTAGGCTGAGCCCAGAGGAGCATCAGGGCTTGCACTGGGCTTCGTCCTCCTTCTAGCAGTTGAGTGAGTACGACAGTGGCCGCCTGTAGAGTCCACATTATTTTTTGCTCAGTTTAATCACAGAATTCTAAGCTCTGGTCAGAGGAGATTAAATATAAAACAGGATGCCTGCACCATGCAGACTATTTCTTTAGAGCATAGCCTACTCATTATTACTCCCTTCCTTCCTTCCTTCCTTCCTTCCTTCCTTCCTTCCTTCCTTCCTTCAATATTAGGGATTTAACCCAGAGTCTCATGCATGTTAGGCAAGCACTCTACCACTGAGCTACATCCCCAGCTCTTTTACAAATTTTATTTTGAGACATGGTTTCACTAAGTAGCTCAGGCTGTCCTTAAATTTACAAACCTCCTTTCTCAGCCTCTCTAGTAGCTGGGATTACAGGTGTCTTCCCTCCACCACTCCTGGTGTCTTTTGTTAGTTCTTTTTTTTCAAAATATTGTTCCATATTAAATTGTATAAGAAAGTATACAACTTTCAAGACAAATCTATTCGTCAAACATGTTGGAGTACTTTTGTTTAGCAATTTGTCCTTCCTTATGTATTGATTTTTATGTCAAATTTTTTGAATTTTCTCCCTTTTTGATATCTACCTTTATTTCCGGATGTAACATTAATATTTAATTCACACATGAAAACTAATATTTTTAAGTAATTTTATGATATTCTAACTATTCTGTGTGTTCAGGGAGAATGTCACAGGGCAAGAGAGGAATTTAACCATTGTTAAAAATTAACTAGTTCCTCAGACACGTATGTGGACTAATTCTCCTGTTATTTATTGTCTTGAAATAATATTTTAAACATTATATTAAGCTGTATTTATATATTAAATATTTAATAGGCATCTAGCATGTTCCTTTCACCCTGTTAGGCTTCTTTGGGGACTTTCTTTTATTTATTTAACTTGTCTTTTTTTCCCCTGATAACACACTGTTTTAATTATATTTGTTTCAAAGTATAACTTGATATGTGGTACTTGAAAGTCCGCTTCATCACTATTTTTATTGTAGATTTTAATTTTTAGAGTAGTTTTAGGCTCCCAGGAAAACAGAGAAGACAGTACAGGGGTTTCCATAGGTCCCTGCCCCTACACATGTATAGCCTCCCTATTATCAACAGCACCCAACAGAGGTGTACATTTGTTACAATTGATGAATCTATATTAATACCTCATTATCACCCAGAAAACATAGTTTACATTAAGACTCCTTTTGGTGTTCTACATCCTCTGAGTTTGGACAAATGTCTAAGAACATATCCTCCATTGTAGTATCACACAAAATAGCTTCATTGCCCTATCCATTAATCCCTGTCAAACACTCATCTTCTTATTGTCTTCATTGTTTGGATTTTTCCAAAATGGCAAATGTAGTTGGAATCATAAAGTATGTAGCTTTTTCAGACTGATTTCTTTCTCTTAGTAATAATCATTGAAGTTTCCTCCATGCCTCAACTTGATAGGTCCTTTATTTTCGTCCTAATACTATTCCATCCACTTACATATTGATATCTTGTTTGCTTCCAAGTTTTGGAAATTATGAGTAAAAGTTTTATAAACATCTGTCTGCTGGTTTTTGTGAGGACATATATTTTTAACACCTTGGGATAAGTCCCTACATAGCAAGAGTCTGTATAGTTTTGTAAGAAGCCATCAAACTGTTTTATAAAGTAGCTGTGTTCTCTACAGTCTCACCAGCATTTGGTATTGTCAGTGTTCTTGATTTGGGCTATTTTAGTAGGTGTGTAGTTGCATTTCAATGATAAATATGATTTATAACATATTTTCTTGTGCTTATTTGCTATCTGTAATTTTCTTTGGCAAGGTGTCTGTTAAGAAGGACTTTGGTCTAGCCAAATTACAGCCCATGCCTGTAATCACAGTACTTGGGAAGCTGAGATAGGAGCAAGGCCAGGCTCAGCAACTTAATGAGACTCTCAGCAACCTAGAGAGACCCTGTTTCAAAATAAAAATAAAATAGAGATGGGGGTCTAGCTCAGAAGTAGAATGCCTCTGGTTTCAATCTCTGGTACCAAAGGAAAAAAAAAAAGAAGGAATTTGACCCTTTTTTCCCTAATTGGGGTTATTTATTTTCTTATTGTTAGTTTTAAGAGTTCTTTGTATATTTTGAATAGCATTCAATTATCAGATATGCCTTTTGCAAATGTTTTCTCCTAGTCTGCAACTTGTCTTTTCATTTTTTTGACAGTGTCTTTTAAAGAGCAGAACATTCCAATTTTAATGGAGTCTGATTTATCAATTTTTTTGTTTATGAATTGTGCCTTTAGCATTACATTTAAAAAGTTATTGCCAAAACTTAGGTCATTTAGAATCTCTTTTATGCTATATTCTAGAAGTTTCATAGTTTTGTATTTTACATTTAGAATTGTGATCCATTTTGAATTAATTTGGGGTGTGTGAAAATTCTGTGTCTAGATTCATTGCTTTGGCATGTGAATGTCCAGTTGTCTCAGCATTATTTGTTGAAAAGACCCTACATTCTCCAACATATTTTCTTTCAACTTTTGTCAAAGACCAATTAACTATACTATGTGGGTCTGTTTCTGGGCTTTCTGTTCTATTCCATTGATGCACTTTTCTATTCTTTTAACGGTGCCGTACTGTCATGATTACTGTAGCTTTGTAGATAGTGCAGTTATTGAACTTTGTTCTCCTTCAACATCCTGTTGGCAATCTTGGGTCTCTTCCCTCTTTTTATAAACTCTAGAATTTGTCAGTATCAACAAATAATTTGCTGGGGTTTTGACTTGGATTGCATTGAATCTATAGATCGAGTTATGAAGAGTTGACATCTTGACAATATCAAACATTTCTGTCCACAAATGAACATGGAGTTCCTGTTCATTATTTAGTTTTTCTTTGATTTTAATCACCAGAGTTTTATAGTTTTCCTCATGTAGACCTTGTACATATTTTGTTAGATTTACACCTATTTCATTTTATGGGGATGCTAATGTAAAAAAATATTTTGCTTTTTATTTCAAATTCCACTTATTCATTGCTGGTATACAGGGAAGCAATTATAGTTTTTGTATATTAACCTTTATTCTGCAACTTTGCTATAATTGCTTATTAGTTCCAGGAGTATTTTTTTATTGGTGCATTGCAATCATACATTTTGATGGGTTTCAGGGTGGTAGAAGTATACTTGCACACATCAGAGTATTTTTATTGATTATTTTATATTTTCTACATAGACAGCTGTGTCATCTGTGGGGGGAAAAAGACAGTTTTATTTCTTTCTAACATGTATACATTTTATTTCTTCTTTTTATCTCATTGCATCTGGTAGGCCTGCTAGTCTGATGCTGAAATGGAGTGTTAGTAGGGGACATTTTTGCCTCGTTTCCATTCTTTATGAGAAACCTTTGCATTTCTCATTAAACATGACACTAGCTGCTAGCTTTTCACAAACATTCTTTATTTAGAATATTTATCAAGTTGAGGAAGTCCCCCTCTATTTCTATTTTACTGAGAGCTTTTATCACAAATGGGTGTTGGACTTTGTTACGTACTTTTTTTCATCTATTGATATGATCTTGTGATTTTTCTTTTTTAGTTTGTTGCTACACTGTATTATACTAATTGACTTTCAAATGTGGAATTGGCCTTGCATACCTGGGATAAATCCAGATGGTTGGGGTCTATAGTTCTTTTTATATATTATTGGATTCAATTTGTCAAGTTGTTGTTGAGGGTTTTTACATCCAAGTTCATGAGGGATATTGATCTGCAATTGACCTTTCTTGTTATGCCTTCCTCTGGTTTTAGTGTGATGGCTTCTTAGAATGACTTAGCAAATATTCCATGGGCTTCTACTCTTAGAACAAATTCTAAAGAGTTGGTATTATTTCACCCTTAAATGCTTGGTTGAATTCACTAGTGAAACCATCTGGACCTGGTGCTTTCTCTGTTGGAAGTTTATTAATTATTGATTTAATTTCTCTAGTAAGTGTAGGCCCATTAAAGTATTTCTTGTGGTATGAATTTTAGTAGATTATGTCTTTCAAGAAGTTGTCTCATTTCATCTAAGTTATCAAATTTGTGAAAATGGAATTGTTTATAAAAATTCTTTATTGTCCTTTTAAAGTCCATGGGATTGGTAGTGATGGTTCCTTTCATTCTAATATTAGTAATTTGTGTTGTCTTCTCTCATCTTTTCTTTTTCTTTTTATTATTATTTTTTTTTTTTGTGGTACCGGAGATTGAACCCAGGGGCGTTCTACCTCCGCGCTACACCCCCGGCCCTATTTTTTTATACTTTATTTTGAAACCGGGTCTCACAAAGTTGCGGAAGGCCTCACTAAGTAGAGAGAGAGAGAGAGACAGGGAGAGAGAGAAAGAGAGAGAGAGAGTGAGCTGAGGCTGGCCACGAACCCGGATCCTCCGGTCTCCACCTCCCAAAGTACTGGGATTACAAGCATGCGCCACCATGCCTGCAGCTCTTTATATTTTGAAACAGGGTCTTGCTAAGTTTCTGCTCTTACTGATTTTTGGTTTGTTGGGTATGTCCATTTAGGATAGAGGGCTACTGAAGTTTCCAACTATAATAATGAATTCATCTTTTTTTTTCCCTTTCCAGTTCTATCAGCTTTTGCCTCATGAATTTTGATGTTTTCTTGTTAGATACATACATATTAAGGATTGTTATGTCTTTTTGGAGAATCGATCCACTTTTTTATTATGCAACACTTTTTATCTCCAATAGCTTTATTTTTTTCTGCAGTCTTCTCTATCTGAAATTAATATAACTATTATTTTCATTATCTATTGTTTTAGATAATGTTTTAGATTATCTATTGTTTTAGATAATGAAAATAGATAAGGAGTTCAATCCCCAGTGTGGTGCTGGGGATTGAACTCAGGACCATTCCACCTCGGAGCTAGACCCTCAGCCCTATTTTACCTTTTATTTTGAAACATGGTCTTGCTATATTGCTGAAGGTCCTTCTGTCTCAGCCTCCCAAGTACTATAGTTACAGATGTGCACCCCCACACCCAGCTCCATTATCCTCTTATTAGTGTCAATGAGGCATATCTCTCTACATCCATTTACTTTTAGTCTGTGTCTATATTGAAAGTAGTTTTCTTATAGAAAAGCTATATTTGGATCTTAGTTTTTTTTATCTACTCTTTCAATGCCTGTATTTTAATTGGCACATTTAGACCATTGATATTCAAAGTAATTATTGACAGAGTTGCATTACTAGCTACCATCTTTGTTACTATTTTTATTTGCTGCTTTTGTTCTTTGTTCCTATTTTTTGTCTTCTGCTTTTTCATGGTTTTAACATTTTATGTGATTTAATTTCCTCTTCTTTCTTAGCTTATCAGTTATACTTCTTTTTTTCTACTATTTTATTGGTTTACAGAGTTTTCAACATATTTCTACAACTAGTCCGTTTCTACTTTCAAATAACACTATATTGCTTCACAGATAGTGCAAGTACCTTATAATAACAAAATACTCCTAATTAATCCCTTCCATCTCCTATATCATGGCTGTCATTTATTTCATACACACATACATAATAAAATATATTGTTGATATTATTATTGTGAATAAACTACTATCTATTGGATTTATTAATGATAAGAGAAATAAGTTTTTTTTATTTTACCTTCACTTATTCAGTCTTTAGTGCCTTTCCTTTCTTTAGTGTCAGAAATATATAATTTTCCTGCTCTGAGGAACTTATTTTAATATTTTTTTGCAAGGCAGGTCTACTGGCAACAAAAAACTTCTATTTTTGTTTGTCTGAGAAAGTCTATTTCCCCTTTACTTTGAAAGTGTTATTTTGCAGAATATAGAATTCTAGGTTGGTGGGTATTTTTCTCCTAATGCTTTAAATATTTCACTCCATTCTCTTCTTGCTTGCATAGTTTTTGAGGAGAAGTCAGATGTAATTCTTATCGTTACTCCTCTATAGGTAAGGTGCTTTTTCCTCTGGCTTCTTTCAGGAATTTTTCTTTATCTTTGGTTTTCTATATTTTCAACAATGTACCTAGGTGTAGCAATAATTAGATGCTTGTTTTCCTGTGTGTAAAAGTCTTTAATCTCTGGTTGCTTTTAAGATTTTTTTCCTTATAAATATTTTCAGCCTGTGTTTGCCCATAATGTTTCTAGATACATTTGTGCTTACCCTGTTTGCGATTTGAGTTTCTTAAATCTCTGCATTCATACTGTTTCTAACATTTGGAAATTTCCAGTATTGACCCTGTCTCTACTAATCTTGGTAAATTCGCTTATTTCGAATTAGTTGTGCATTCTTTTGACTTTTCTGTGTGTACAATTCTGCATTTGTAAATCATTATACAGATATGTACTATATGTAATAAAATAAGAAATGTCCATGAAAATATGTGTTAAGACTTCTGTATTGAAAAATACAAAAAATAGCTAGAGAAATTAAATAAGTCCTTAGTAAATTAAGAAATATACTATGTTCATGAATTGGAAAATGGAATTTTCTTGTTATCCTTTATTCCAAAATTGAATCAATACTATCCAAATCAAAATTCTCACAGACTTTGTTTATAAATTGACAAGCTGAATAATAAATTTATATGGAAAGCTAAGGGACCTAGCATAAACAAAATAGTAATATAAAGGAGAGCAAAATTAGATGACTTAGTGAGACCCTGTTTCAAAATAAAGCATAAAAAATAGGGCTGGGGGTGTAGCTCGGAGGTAGAACGCCCCTGGGTTCAATCCCTAGTATCATGAAAAAGAAAAAACCTACAAATCTCTTGGAAATAAATATAAGAGAATATTTTATTGACCTTTGGGTAGTCAAACATATCTTAGATGTGACACCGAAAACACAAACCATAACAGAGAAAATGAACAGATTAGCTGGATAGATTAGACTTAATCCAAATATGTACAAATATTATGTGTAAATTAAAAACAAAACTCTAGGGATAGAGAACACATTGGTGATTCCCAAAGTTTATGGGTGAGGGTGTTACTACAAAGGAATAACAATGAGTAAGTTTTGGGGGTACTGGAATTATTCTGCCTTGACAATACTGGTGTTTACATAAATAGCTACATGTGATTAATTGTTAGAGAATTGTACACCAAAAGAAGTCAATTCTACCATATGCTAATAGAAAATAAAATACATTAGTTCACAACTAAAGATAGGTAGGAAAAACTAAGATTAGTAGAAATGATTTTTGCAATATATTTATTGGGAAGAGGACTGGTATTCAGAACGTATAAGGAATTCATACAGCTCAGTAAGAAAAAGATAATTCAGTTTTAAAAATGGACAAAAAATGTGAACAAATACTTCACAAAAGATTTTTGAATGCCTAATAATCCCATGAAAAAGTGATAAATACCAATAATCCAGGGTAATATAAATAAAAACCATATTTGGAGAGCTGTACGTACTGACTAGAGTGCTTAGATTTTAAAAGACTGTCGGCGTTGAGCATTGGTGAAGATTTGAAATAAACAAATTGCAGCACTCTCTTACATTGTTAGCTAAATGTAAAATGGTGCGACACTTTGAAAAACAGTTTGGTGACTTCTCATAGAATTAATCACACACTTTAACCTAGGAACCAGCAATGCTACTCCTAGACATACGCCTGGAAAAGACTCACACGAGAATGATCAAAGCAACTTTACTCATAATTGCTAAAAACTAGAAGCAACCCAGACATTCCTTAAAAGTGGAATAGAGTGTCTGGAGAGATATTTCAGTGATCAAGTGCTTGCCTAGCTTATGTGAGGCTTTGGGTTTCATCCCCTGCACCACCACAAAGAAAAAATAAATAAACGCCGGGCGTGGGGGTGCATGCTTGTAATCCCAGTACTTCGGGAGGCGTAGACCGGAGGATCTGGGTTCGCAGCCAGCCTCAGCTCTCTCTCTCTCTCTCTCTCCGTCTCTCTCTCTCTCTCTCTCTCTCCTTAGTGAGGCCCTCCGCAACTTTGTGAGACCCGGTTTCAAAATAAAGTATAAAAAATAGGGCCGGGGGTGTAGCGCAGACGTAGAACACCCCTGGGTTCAATCCCCGGTACCGCAAAATAAATAAATAAATAAATAAATAAATAAATAAATAAATAAAAATAAAAAAATAAAGAGCCTGCTAAAAAAAAGAAAAAATAAATAAGTAGAGCATATAGAAGATTGTGGTAGATTCATACAACAGAATACAATCCAGGAATAAAAATGGATGAACAATCATTGGTACACATTGAAAAAACATGTAGTTCATACTCATAAAACATATAGTTCATAAAAACATATAGTTCATAAACATACTCATAGAGTTCATTCTCTGATATATCCATATCAGAGAATCATAGAAACATTGTGCTGAGCAAAAGTAGTCAGACACAAAGATTATATTCTTTAGGATTACATTTATAGGAAGCTCTCAAATAGTCAAAGCTAATGTAGAGTGATAGGAATCAGGGTGGCTTGGGAGGGTGGAGAGGCAGGCACTGACTGGAAGGAACCCAGAGAAACTTACTGGCCTGGTGGGAATATTTTGTATCCCAATAGAGATGTGGATTACACATGTGCGTGTATATGCCTGCACTCATCCAATTCTACATTTATATAACTTTTTCTATAAGCAAATTACATCTTTTTTTGTGTGTGTGTGTGTGGTACCGGGGATTGAACCCAGGGGCATTCTACCTCCAAGCTACACCCCCGGCCCTATTTTTTTATTCTTTATTTTGAAACAGGGTCTCACTAAGTTGTGGGGGGCCTCACTAAGTAGCTGAGGCTGGACGCAAACCCAGATCCTCCTGTCTCAGCCTCCCAAGTACTGGGATTACAAGCGTGCACCACCACGCCCGGCCAGCAAATTACATCTTGATTAAAAAGGAAATAATATGTGTCCCTATGGAAGATAGGATTAGATATTAGGGGATGAGGGGGATAATAATACAATAAGTAGACACACAGTGACCTTGCTTATACTGAATTGGGCTGGAGGTGCCCAGGCCTGGGTCCAGCTTCAGCTCAGCTCCCTCTCCAGCTTGTTTTTACCCCTGCCAGTGTCAGCTCTCTCCCCTGTTCACCAAAGAGGATTTGGCAAACCACACCTCCCTGCTTATTTTCCGCTACTTGTGGTCTGGCAAACTCCTTTATTTTATTTGCCTCTCCAATGGGGCTAGCGAGCTGGGTTGAATGCTAGGGAGGATGAGGGAATAGGAGAGGAGTGGCCTTTATCTTTTTCCTTGGTTTGGCCCCTGGCTGCCCTGAAGATGGGATTAGGGCCCAGCTATCTGGGAGGGCACCCAGATCAGATCCAAAGGGGTCTGCCTATGCTGTGGGGTTTAAGTCTAGATAGCAGCAGAGGGCTGAGATAAGGCAAGGAGATTTGGAGCTTTCCTTGTCCCACCTTTCAATCCTCTTCCTTTTTTTTTTTTGGTACTAGGGATTGAACTTAGGTGGATCTACCTCTGAGCTCTACCCCCAGTCCTTTTTCTTCTTTCTTTCTTCCTTCCTTTCTTCCTTCCTTCCTTCCTTCCTTCCTTCCTTCCTTCCTTCCTTCTTTCCTTCCTTCCCTCTCCTTCCTTCCTTCCTTCCTTCCTTCCTTCCTTCCTTCCATCCATCATTCTTGTGCTAGGAATTGAACTCAGGGGTGTTCTACCTCCAAGCTACACCCCCAGCCCTTT
>PVJS01030750.1:0-23875 GCA_004027185.1 Glis glis | reverse complement strand
CACACCACTAGATCGATCTTCAAGACAAAAGGTCAGTAAAGATGCCTCAGACCTAAGGAACACCATAAACCAAATGGACCTAGTAGACACATACAGAATATTCCACCCAACTACAGCTGAATTCACATTTTTTTCAGCTGCTCATGGAACCTTCTCTAAAATAGACCATATCCTAGGCCACAAAGTGAGTACTAGCAAGGTCAAAAAATGTGACATAATCCCCTGCGTCTTTTCAGAGCATAATGGAATGAAACTAGAAATCAACTATAGGAAGACCCAGAGAAACCTCATAAACATGTGGAGACTGAACACCACACTGGTGAATGAGGAATGGGTCAGAGAAGAAATAAGGGGAGAAATTAAGAAATTCCTAAAAACAAATGAAAACAGAGACACAACATATCACAATCTCTGGGACACCCTGAAGGCAGAATTAAGAGGAAAATTCATACCACTGAGTGCCCATATAAGAGGTACAGAAAATCACCAAATAAATAACCTAATGACACACCACAAAGCCTTGAAAAAAAGGAACAGTCTAACCCCAAAGCCAATAGAAGACAGGAAATTATTAAAATCAAAGCAGAAATCAACGAAATAGAGAATAAAAAAATACAAAAAATCAACAAAACCAAAAGCTGGTTCCTTGAAAAAATAAACAAGATAGATAAACCACTAACCAACCTAACCAAAAGAAAGAGAGAATCAACCCAAATTACTAAAATAAGAGATGAAAAAGGTGATATTACCAGCAACAGCATAAAAATCCAGAGGATTATCAGACACTACTTTGAAAAACTATACTCCAACAAATCAGAAAACCTAGAAGAAATTGACAAATTTCTAGACATGTACAACCTTCCTAAGTTGAATAAAAAAGTATAGAAAATTTAAATCAACCAATAGCAATTAACGAGATTGAAGCAGCAATAAAAAGCCTACCATCAAAGAAAAGCCCAGGTCCAGATGGTTTCCCAGGTGAATTTTATAAAACCTTTATAGAAGAACTAATCCCAAGACTCCTCAATCTATTCCGTGAAATAGAAAGAAACGGGACTCTCCCAAATACATTCTATGAAGCCAACATCACATTGATACCAAAACCAAATAAAGATAGGTCAAGAAAAGAAAACTATAGACCTATATCGTTGATGAATTTAGATGCAAAACTTCTAAACAAAATACTAGCAACACACATTCAAAACCACATCACAAAAATCATACATCGTGACCAAGCCGGGTTCATCCCAGGGATGCAAGGCTGGTTCAACATACAAAAAACAATCCATGAAAATCCACCACATAAATCAAACTAAAGACAAAAATCACATGATCATTTCAATAGATGCTGAAAAAGCATTTGACAAAATCCAACACCCATTCATGATAAGAACTCTGCAGAGAATTGGAATAGAAGGACCATACCTCAACATCATAAAGGCAATATACAATAGGCCCACAGCCAACATCATACTGAATGGGGAAAAACTTCAAGAGTTCCCCTTAAAAACAGGAACAAGACAAAGATGTCCAATGTCACCACTCCTTTTCTATATAGTACTTGAGACTCTAGCCAGAGCAATAAGGCAAGAGAAGGAAATAAAGGAGTACAAATAGGAAAAGAGGAACTGAAACTATCTCTATTTGCAGATGACATATTATACTTAGAAGATCCAGCAAACTCAACCAAAAGGCTCAGAGAACTGATCAACAAATTCAGCAAAGTGTCTGAATACAAAATCAATCTTAAAAAATCAGAAGCTTTTCTGTATGCCAACCATAAATCCACTGAAAAAGACATCCAGAAGACATTTCCACTCACAATATCCCCCAAAACAATAAAATACTTGGGAATAAACCTAATCAAAGAGGCAAAAGACCTCTACAAGGAAAATTTTAAGACATTGAAAAAAGAAATTGAAGATATTAGAAGATGGAAATACATCCCATGCTCTTGGGTAGGCAGAAAAAATATCATCAAAATGGCCATTCTCCCAAAAGTGTTCTACAGATTCAATGCAATACCCATTAAATTACCAAAGTCATTCTTCACTGACATAGAAAAATCTGTCCTTAAATTCATTTGGAACAACAAAAACCCAGAATAGCCAAAGTAGTTCTCAGCAACAAGAACCATGTAGGAGGCATCACAATACCTGACTTCAAACTATACTACAAAGCCATAGTAATAAAAACAGCATGGTATTGGCACAAAAGCAGACACATAGACCAATGGAGCAGAATAGAAGACTCCAAAACAAATTCACACACCTACAGTCAATTGATTTTTGACAAAGGGGCTAAAAACATCCACTGGAAAAAAGATAGCCTCTTCAACAAATGGTGCGGCAAAACTGGGTAACCATATGCAGAAAAATAGAAATAAACCCCACTTTCTCACCTAGTACAAGAGTCAATTCAAGATGGATCAAAGACCTAGAAATCAGACCAGAGAACTTGCAGCTACTCGAAGAGGGCATAGACCCAACACTTCAACACATAGGCACAGGTAAAGACTTCCTCAACAAGACTCCAAAGGCACAGGAAACTAAAAAGAGGATCAATACGTGGGATTGAATTAAACTGAAGAGCTTTTGTCCTCTTCAAAGGAAACAATCATGAACCTCAACAGACAGCCGACAGAATGGGAGAAGATTTTTGCCAGCTACTCCTCTGATAGAAGACTCATATCTAGAATATACAGAGAACTTAAGAAAATCACCACTAAAAAAAGAAATAATCCAATCAAAAAATGGTCAAGTGAACTAAATAGACACTTCACAGAAGAAGAAATACAATGGTCAATAAATGTATGAAAAAATGTTCAACATCATTAGTAATCAGAGAGATGCAAATCAAAACTACCCTGAGATTTCACCTAACCCCAATTAGAATGGCAATCATTAAAAACACAAACAACAACAAATGCTGGTGAGGATGTGGAGAAGCAGGAACCCTAATACACTGTTGGTGGGATTGCAAATTTTTGCAACCCCTTTGGAAAACAGTGTGGAGGATCCTCAGAAGAATGGGAATGAACCTACCATATGACCCAGCAATACCACTTCTAGGCATCTACCCAAAAGAACTGAAACCCAACTACCAGACTAATGCATGTGTGTCTATGTTTATAGCTGCACAATTCACTACTGCCAAACTTTGGAACCAGCCAAGGTGTCCATCAACAGTTGAATGGATTACATGAATATGGGATATGTACACAATGGAATTTTACACAGCCATAAAGAAGAACAAAAGTATATCATTTGCAGGGAAATGGAGGGAACTGGAGAACATTATGCTAAGTGAGATTAGTCAGTCACAAAAAGTGAAAAGTCGGATGTTCTTCCTAATATGTGGAAGCTAGGGAGAATGGGACTTAGAAGGGACTCCAGACAAAGGAGAAAACTTTAGATGAGCAAGAAGGGGACCTAACTGAGGGAGATGGGAGGGGGGAAGAGGGAAACCCACTAATGCACACGATGTATATACACAAATTCATCAGAGTCAATCACTATGCTGAGCACGAAAAGGAGGGAAGAGGGAGGGAAGGGCTGGGATTTGAGGGAGGGCTAAATGAGCAATGTGTGCATGCATGCTTCTGATACCCTGACACTTACCAAAATGTATAACTACAATGCAAATGTCAAATTACCATTAGATGTTATGAGCTGTAAAAGGTGTTACTAAATGTCAAGCTGATTATATATATATATATATTCTGTTATATAGATTCAATTTTTAAAAAAAATTTAAGACAGTGCTTCTAAAACTGTGTATTTATAATAATCATTTAGTTAACTTATAAAATGCAGATTATTGGGTACTACCCAACTGAGATTCTGATTTGATAGATTTGGGGCCCAATATTATGGATTTTATTTAAATACAACATATTATGGTTTGGATTTAGACTGTCCCCCAGACCACACATGGTAGGTGTTGTGGGTGGGACTTGGTTGCTGGGGAGGGGCCAATGGGGGCGTGGCTCAGGACAGTCTTTCCCTGGCGGCTGCAGCAGCTTCTGGTTCTTTTCTCTCTCCTGCCACCAATAAAATGATAACAAGCTCTCTCTTTCTCCTCTCTGCTCCCCCACCATCATGCTCTGAGGACTAATAGCCCCTGATCTTGCTTGACAGCAGGCATAAATGGACTACATATCTGGACTAAAATCTTCAGACCCATAAGCAAATAAATCTTTCTTCCTCTATGTTTTGCGTTAGTCAGGTGTTGGATCACAGCAGTGAGAATGCTGGACTGAAACAAAAGAGAATCATGATTCTGATGCAGGCAATCTAAACACCAAATTGAAACAAAATATACAAGTTCCGAAAAAGTAACAAATAGTTTATTCATATCTGTTATTGCTCCCTAATATATAATCCTTAAAATGTTAATCAAATTAAAAGGCCATGAAATCATAGCAATTCTGAATTCATCTATTAAGACATCTACACTCTCTGTATCATTGTTGGTGGACAATATGAAAGACCAATATGTCACAACCTTGAATAACTACAGTTTAGATTCTGTATCATTCAATAGCATTCATATTATTGGACATAAACAAAAAGTTTGCTAACCCATTCTGTGTAGAGAAATACACTCATTACTTTTTCACGAAGATAATAAAATTTCACCATGTGCATAGTAATCGGATATCTAGTTATAAAATTCATTTTTCTATTGCAAAAATGTCTGTTTTTTTACTTATCCTTCCCTTTAAAATGTCATATTCAAAGATTATTTCAGGAAAAAAATTAGCCTTTTGAATAAATTTTATAATTGCATAATCCATATTATAAATCATGGCTAAAATGCAGGAAATAAACTCCTAAGCTAACTAGAAAATAGGAAAATAAAGGTTTATGAAGCTAACAGTCATAATAAAAAAGGTTCTACATATGAGTAAAATAGTTGTAATATTCAGTGAGAATGCTCATCATAAGTTAAATGGTGAGACTATTCAACAAGCATTTGGAAGAAAACGACATTTTAAATCAGGAAAAGGTAAATTACATTTACTAAAATTAATGCTTTCTAATCATTCTGGGGCAAGCTTTATTGGCTTGACTTCACACCAATTGAAACCTTCATTTAAAAAGATAAATGTTTTATTTCACTCATTTTTTCTCATTTTTGCAACTTAGTGAGACCCCATTTCAAAATAAAGAACAAAACATAGGGCTGGGGATGTAGCTCAGAGGTAGAATGCCACTGGATTTAATTCCCAGTACTGAAAAAAAAAGAGGAACCAAAAAAAAAAAGAGTTGATTTAAGAACACTAACATATAGTATGTGTAAAGTAATATACTTTTATTTTAATGTATATTTTTACAGCAAGGTCTGAATGAGTGGTTCAAATGATGGTGGATCATTTAGGAAAGAAGACAGTAAGTGTGGTAATTTTACTTTGAAAGAGGACATGTAAGCTTGGCAATGTGGTGCATGTCTGTAATCCCAGTACTTGAGAGGCCAAGACAGAAGGATCACAAGCATGAGGCCAGCCTGGGCAACTTAGCAAGACCCTATCTCAAAATAAAAAATGAAAAATAAAAAGGTCTAGGGGTGAAGCTCAGTGGTAGAGCCAACCCTAGATCCAATCCTCAGTACCACAAAAAGGAGACTTTTTAAAACTTTCATTTTATAAAGATTCTATAAATTGAAATATTTACATATTTAAATTACATATCTATTACTATGATATGACTGTTCTTAATAATGCATGCTGTCTGAAGAAAAAAAGTAGCATAAAGAGTTCAATCTCATCAAAGATGTAGAAAAAAAAAGAGAATATTATGATTTGGGGAAAAAGGGAAGAAAGGAAGGAGTTACTTTCCCACTATAAACTGTTTCAGTTCTTGTTTTTAAAGGCCAAAAGGACTAGCATTAAAATTTCACATTCCTAATGAAAATTTAATTTGATTAGTTAGTGATCATTATTGTGTGCCTATTCTTTGCAAGGCACTATGGTACATGATGTAGAGATAAAAGATTAATAAAATATTGTCCCTGCTGTTAAGGAAATCATCATGGTCTGTCTAGTGCCAATATATTTGCTTACTAACTATAATTCAAAGAAGAACAAAAGGCACTAAGCAGGGTTTTAATAATTCACAAAGGGACTAAAAGGGGTAGAACAATCACAGACTCCCAGCCCTTAGTGCCTGGTACCTCGGAATCCAGAGCCTCTTCTCAGCTTCTCCACAGGGCTAAGGGAGGAATACTGCTGACTATGGGCACAAGTACAGACCAGAAGTCTTAAGGTTCCTTATAAAGACTTCAAACCTGCTTTAGCCCCGTATTTTCTCCTCCCCATATTCCCAGCTTTGATGGTTCCTTGTACAGCCAATTTCTAAGCCTTTTGGGGGGATCTGAAGCTTTTAAGGTAGTTTCTAGATGGCACACCTCTGCTACCACTTATCTGCAGGAACTTAAGTTGTCTTCATTGTACTCTGCTAAGTCATTTACCATTCCTCTATCCATGCCATGTCTTAAAGGTTGTAGACTGGAATTCAGGTGTCTCCTAGCTTAACTGAATATGGAGTTTGTTTCTAACTGTTGTTCTTGCTGGGTGATTTTCAAAATGGGAGTAGAGTGTTAATGATTTAATTCTTTCATCTTAAACCTATCTTGAGTACTATAATTTCATTACTAAATTGGTATTAAGGAAATATAAACAGTACAGTGGAAAACTTTAAATTCATACTATCAAAATAAGCCTTTACAGAGAAATTTTGAATAATGGGACATATAGGGTAGCACAAAGCGCTTTGTGAGTTAGAAAAGCAGGAAAAAAACTTTACGGTATTCCCCAAGTCATCTGAAGTAGACCATTGCCTACTCAGCCTGAAGTAAAGTACAAGTTAACAAACTACAAATAATTCAAACCTTCACAAATATGGTGAACTCCTCCACTTTCTCATTGGCTAACAGCAATTTCTTCTGTGCACCTTCTAGGACCTGCTCACTTTGCAGAGCTAATCCTTGAAGCTGTTTAGAGGCTGCTGCTTCAATTTCTGCCATAGCAGATTCAGTCTCATTTATTTTTGATACAAGGTGAGTAAGCTTGAGATCCTGCGAAAGATCAGTAATCATATAATTAAAAAATTCATAAATATATTTGAATGAGTAGCTATACATATCAGACAAGGAAAGGGTTTTGTTGCTTCATATATATATTTATTTTTATTTAGGTAAAATTAATGATTGTTTTTGCTTATTTTCACTAATAGCACTATCTTTAATATTAAATAAATTCTTAGTATTTCTTGTAAAGATACAATGCTTTGCAGTTATTTGAAGTTTTTTTGCTTATTTGTGGTGCCAGTGATTGAACCCAGGGCCATTCTATCCTTGAGCTATACCCCAAGCTCTTTTTTACTTTTTATTTTGAAACAGGATATTATTAAGTTGCCGAGGCTGGCTTCGAACCTGCGATCCTCCTGTTTCAGCCTCCCAAGTACTGGCATTATAAGTGTGGGCCAAGCCGGGCATGGTGGCGCACGCTTGTAATCCCAGTACTTTGGGAGGTAAAGACCAGAGGATCCGGGTTCGCGGCCAGCCTCAGCTCGCTCTCTCTCTCTCTCTCTCTCTCTCTACCTAGTGAGGCCCTCCGCAACTTTGTGAGACCCGGTTTCAAAATAAAGTATAAAAAAATAGGGCCGGGGGTGTAGCGCGGAGGTAGAACGCCCCTGGGTTCAATTCCCGGTACTGCAAAAAAAAAAAAAAAAGTGTGGGCCACCACACACAGCTCTCTGAAGTTTTTCAGTAGCTCATGGCAGTTTGGGGAGAAAAAAAATGTGATGAGGTATAAAATGAAGAAGACATCATTATATTCCACATCTAGACTAAAGCATCCTAAAATCTTACCTTTTTTTCTAAATCCTCTTTAGTTTTCTGATACATTTGTTCATACTGTGACTTCTCTTTTACAGCAACATTCAGTCTTTGCTTTAGTGAATCAATTGATACCTTCTTATTGGAACATTCTTCAGTTAACGTCTTTACCTACAGTAAATGTATAAAGGCAATTATGACTAGTAAAGGCATTCTAGTAGTATACTGTATTTGTTTCATCAGAAACTAAATGAATAAGTGAATGAATGAGTCTAATTCCATTTATTATCTTAAAATGGTATCACATTCAAGTATTATACTTGCAGAACTCATATTATGAGTGAAACTAACAATCTTAACTCAGTAACAAAAACCAAAATTGCACAAAATGTATGAATACATGTAATAGAGTAATAAGTAATAATATATCTATTATATATTTCAAAAAATATCACAAGAAAGTTTTTTTCAGTTTAATGCCACTAATGATAAATGACTATTTACTCAAAGAGTATAAAGCTATCTCTGAAATGATTATTAAAGTTAAAAAATTAGCAAACTGTAAAGGCTAACATTGAAAAAGTTATAGAAATTAATTATTCATGTGGCTATGCGGAGGAGAAATAGAAACTGCATATTCCTTTGTCATATTGATGTAAAATTTTCTCTCTTAAATCCCTGTGAGTGAATAGATACTTAGATTTCCAACTTTAACAGAGAGAGTAAAGGAGATGCTCTCTCAGGAGTGGGTAACATTTAGTGAATGCCAAATCACAAGCTGCTTTGTAAGTTGTGCAAATAGCACCTTTTTATTTTTTAAACAAAAACTTTCTTGTTTGGGGTCATATATTATATAACTATTTTAAATAAACCTTTCTTCCCATATTCCCTGAATTAAGTATATAGAAAAAGAAAGTATACTTTTTAAAGAATTCTTATAGTTATTTGCTATCATTTTTATTCAGAAATACAAGCTTGATTTATCCTTATAAAATATAACTTTAAATAAACAAAATACTGAGTAAAATATAACTATGTATTCAGAAATATTAAAGATTTTTTAAATTAAGTTTGTTTTCTCATGGGATAGTTACAAATAGAAACATAATGTGTAGTTATATTATGTGTGAGATTTTGGAATCTTGAAACAAATAATGTACTTTCACATTAAGTAACAATTTTATAACTATAAATGTATATTCTATGAGTATAGTCTATACATTTATTAGTATTGTATATTTGAATTAAAAAGTAAATACAATGGGAAAAGTTATTTTTAGTGTCAGTGAACATAAAAATTGATACCTTTTTTTCAAGATTTTCTAACATTTCACTGAAACTCTCATTATTTTCTGAATTCACTTTTTGTCGAAATTTCAAGTCCTCTATCAAATGTCTTTTCATAGTTATATCCCTCTCCATTCGGGACATCCTGGAAAGAAGAAACCAGATATTTTATCAAGAGAATAGGAAATACTTTTCACAGTGGTGATATATAATACCCAATGTTATATCTACTGTTAGTTTTTAAATGCTATCTGATGCTAATTAAACTATAAATTAGTAAAAATAAATTGCGTTGAATAAAATATTGCTAACCGGGCATGGTGGCACACGCTTATAATCCCAGTCCTTGGGAGCCTGAGACTGGAGGATCTGGGTTCGCGGCCAGCCTCAGCTACTTAGGCCCTCCGCAACTTAGTGAGACCCTGTTTCAAAATAAAGAACAAAAAATAGGACTGGGGTGTAGCTCGGAGGTAGAATGCCCCTGGGTTCAATCCCCAGTTCCACAAAAAAAACTTGTTCTTTTATATATACATATAAATACTTTTAAAAATAATCCTTCTCAGTTAATCTTTGTTTAAATATATATTACTATAACCACATCACATCCCAATTATAGATCTTACTCAAAATAAAGCAGAGCAAGCTGGGTGCCATGGCACATGACTCTAATCCCAGTATATATGTCTGTGGTACTGGGGATTGAACCCAGGGGTGCTCTACCACTGAGTTACACCCCCAGCCCTTTTTATTTGGAAACTGGGTCTCACAAAGTTACTGCACACTGGCCTCATGTCCTCCTAGCTTGTTATCCTCCTGTCTCAGCCTTCCAAGCACTGGGATAACAGGCGTGCACCACTGCACGTGGCTTGCTCTATTATATTTTGAGTAAAATCTAAAATCTGGATGTGACTTGGTTGTTACAGCATTACATATATACATTTAAACAAAAGAAAGACTGAGAAAGATTATTAAAATTTATGAAAACTTATAATCATTATATTTAAATCATCATATTTAAATTTAATGGTATTAAGCCATTATAATTTTGCATTGCAAAGAAAAATTGAAGTGATATTTAGAGATAATCAAAGCCAAACAATGTTAAGAAATAATCCTATACTTTAATTAACATATAAAATTTTAATATACAACGAAAATAAAATTAGACATAATAACTTTTTTTGGTACTGGGGATTGAACCCAAGGGCATTTTACCTCTGAGCTATACCCCTGGCACTTTTTATTTTTAAATTTGAAACAGGGTCTCTCTAAGTTCCTGAGGATCTTGCTAAGTTGCTGAGGATAGCCTTGAATCTGCAATCTCCTGTTTCAGCCTCCCAATTACTGGGATTACAGGCATGTGACACCATGCCTGGCTTATATCTTTCAATTTAATACCATTCAAGATTGAATTTACATATCAGTTTAGCTTATGATGATAAAATATTAAGTATAATATGGTAGATGCAGTGACAACTACTGTGGCTACAACTATTACTATTATAATAAGAGTGACAATAGATAACATTTATTGAATGCTTATTATATGCCAATCACTGTTATAATTGCTTTACATGCATTAACTCATTTATTCCTCCTACGAACCTTATAAATTAATGCTATTAAATTGAGGCTCAGAGCTAGTAGGTAGAGGAGACAAATTTCAAAGAGAGTTTCTCTAGAGTCCTCACTGTTAAACAATAAGCAAGACCACCTATTAATCTATCAATGAATCTCAAGATATTCTCAGTTAAAAATGATCCTTTGTCTAATAGTTTAGTTGATTAATATCACTTTCAAGTGATCTTAATTTAAAATGTGGTACATAGGTATGTATATGAGATACATATATCTTAAACTTATCTGTGATGACTGGAGTTCTATCTAAACATGCTATCACCTAGAAGCTTCATTAGAGATATAGAAAATCATTTCAGTTCAACAGAACATTTAAAGTCCCTTTTAAATAATAAACACAAAAAGTAACTCCAGTTATTTTAAACACAAGCAAACCATTTCTTTTTCCACCTTAGCTTTATTAAGCTTAGATATTTAACTCAATGTAAGTATCAATCTATATATATATTTGGTCAAATACCTGCCACATTTTCACATTTTCTGTCTATAGTCATGAAGCCATTAATTTATTTTTGTTCACAATAAAAAATGTTTAATAATGAAAATCTAACTTTAAATATTCTAACCCTACTTAAAAATAGTAACCAGCTTACCATTACTCATGCTATATATTGTATTCATTAACATCTTATCTAGGCTTACACATGAACTAAGAAAGTAAAATTCCATTGTTAAAATGGTATGTTGGTATTGTTTCTTGGGGTGCAAAGTTTAATGGATTTTACAACCACTAGGTGGCACCAAATACAATGGATAGGAATATGAAAAACATACTTTTCATGCATTTCTTTTATGTGTTCTTCTTTTGCTAGGAGTTCAAATTTCAGAGACTTCACATTTGATGACTGCTTAGTGAGTTCATTAGTTGCATTCTAGATTAAAAATAGACATAAATTTCAATATGCCTTTCAGTATTGATCTAAAGCAAAATAAATGCCATTCTTAAGAAGGATAATAAATTGATAATAATTATGGTGAATAAGAATTAAAATGAATTTTTTATATTTACATATTTGTTTTATATTTTCTAATAGAAATAATATAGTAATACTAAAATTTTTATATAGAATACCAGATCATAGAGGAACACAATCATGTAAAAATCACAAAGAGTATATTACCCCAGTTATACCTACAGGAAATATGATATCCTAGTAAAATGTAAATGTGTGGATGATTAAGAATTTTAATTGCTGAATAAGAACTCTTAAAATGAATGCTGGACTTACTAACAACCTGCAATAGACTGAATATGGTCACAAATAATTTGCTGCTCTTCCCATCCGGTGGTAGAATCCATTTCCCAACTCTTTGAATCTAGTTTGGCTTGTAATTTGCTTTGACCAAAAGAATGTGGCAGAAATGACGCTGTGCAAATTTCAAATCCTGGGTCTTAAAGCCTTGTGGCTTTCACCTTTGCCCTCTTGGAATGCTGCCGTGGGGTTACCTTGCAAGGAAGCCAGTTGAAAGGCCAAGAGGAGGAGTACCGAGGCAATTACCTGATCTGAGTGGGGCTTGCTTGCACCTTCCAGATACATAAATACATCTTTGGTTTAGAAGAATTCAGACATAAGAGGGAACCCAGAATAGATAGGAAAAGAATTGCTTAGTCAAGCAATCATCGGAGTGTTGCTTTCAGTCACAATAATGTTTTAGGATAGTTTGTAAGAGAATAATAGATAACTGGTGGAGAGACTTATAAATACTGAACACTTTACTTGAACTTATTAATAATACTACTTGTTAAAGTATTTACACATAATCACTAGGTCTAAACAGAACAGCTTTGTAGTATTTATTGTATATTCCTCCTAGGAGACAGAGGTAACTGGAGTATGAAGATACATAACTTTCAGTTTTGACTCTAGTTCCAGATAAACATGTAACCTGAGACATCACTTAGTCTTTTTGGCATTTTAGCTTTTCCACATATAATATGACATACTAACAATAATGTATCTATTAAGTTTATAAAGTATTAACTAATACAAATGGAATGAAATATAATAGCCTAAAAATATTTACAATAGTTATTTCACTAATCTTTCTAAACAACACTAAATTGTTTATGTTGGAACTGGTCTGGCTGTTTGAGTCATGCTAAATAATTTTTAATTTGAATGAATAAAATCATTAATTACACAAGGGAAATATGAGTTAAATTCATCAGACCAACTTTAAGTATCTCATTGGTATAGCAATATCTAAATTTAAAATTTGAAATAATTTTACATAAAATGCAATACTAGTTTTTCTTTAAAAGGTGGTATTAATTTTTCTTAAAAACCCAGAGTTACCTTAACATGGTTACTATTTTGATTATATACATCACATAACCTAAATATTCACTATACTTGGCATATATACAAGTGATATATAATGCCTTATTTCTACAATTGTTAGAATAAGATGTTCCATACTAGTGAATTTACCAAATAATTGAAGCTCTTGCTTAGAATTTAATCTTAAACTCTTTTTGGAATGGTTGTTCATTCAGTTAGAAACATGAATATCCATGATGCTAAGGTAATTGTGATGCATTAATATAATGATATGAATATTATCACTATATTAATTATATATATATTATTACTATGCTATAATTTAGTGATGCCTATATAGGGATTATTGTGATAAAAATAGCTACTTATTCCTATTCTAAATGGTACCAGACTCCTGTATTATTTAATTTTGTATTTATATTAACATTTCATATTTCCTTTTCCTCTCTGTCAATCTGCTGGTTCTAATTTTTCTGCTTCTGTCAATATTCCTGCCTAAAAACAATCATTCTGCTCCTTAATCTGCATATTTCTAATTTGATGATTTTAAAGTGTTTTCTGCTATGAAGAAAAATAAACTTAGACATTTATTTAAAATACAAGATAGTAAAGCCCAGCATGGTGGTGCACGCTTGTAATCCCAGTACTTGGGAGGCTGAGACTGGAGGATCTAGGTTCGTGGCCAACCTCAGCCACTTAGTGAGGCCCCCACAACTTAGTGAGACCCTGTTTCAAAATAAAGAATAAAAAATAGGGCTGGGGGTGTAGCTCGGAGGTAGAATGCCCCTAGGTTCAATCCCCAGGACCGCAAAAAAAAAAAAAAAATTGAAGTCTGATAATATCTTCAGTGAAATAAATTAAGTGAATTTTAAGATAGCTGTTTGATTCTTTTTTGTTTTTAGATTTAAGACTGTATTTTATGTGAAAATTCTGTACCTCTGACTTCTGAATAATTGAGGGATTACTGAATTATAATAAATAAAACAAAGCTAGCTTGATATATACTTTTGCCCAAATCTTTAGTCTGACAGCCATTTCATTTGATCCTCAAAAGCCTTTCTGAGAGGAGTAGAAAGGCGTCCCTGCTTTAGACCTCTGGAGAAGTTAAGTCATGTTCTAGACCAGGCCCCACAAGTTAGTAGCCAAAGAGTATAGCACCCCTAGGTTCAATCCCAAGTAACCCCTGCCCCCCCACAGTGAAACAAGATACAAGTAAACATTTATCCCTTTTGTCTCTATACAGCTTGGTCAGTATTCCAGGACTTCAGGTTAGATATAGACAATTAAACTACACTGCTTCAGGAATTCTCATGTCTCATCTTTCCATGCTCTAAAGTAAGAGGGTTTTTTATATATGGGTAAAAACTTATGCGAGGCCGGGCATAGTGGCACACATCTGTAATCCTAGTACTTGGGAGGCTGAGACAGGAGGATCGCATGTTCGAGGGCAGTCTCAGCAAGTAGTGAGACTCTCATCAACCTAGTGAGACCCTGTTTCAAAATAAATATAAAAAATAGGGCTGGAGGTGTAGCTTGAAAGTAGAATGCCCCTGGGTTCAATCCCCAGTGCCACCAAAACAAAAACACTTATATCATGTAAAAATATAATGAAAATAACTTACAAATATTCATATAGATTTATTATTACTCAAAATACGTTAGATCATTTGTTTATTTTATTCTTAATTGCAATTAGACCATTTGTGGTAAGTAAAATGTAAATCAACTCAAGCTATTAATGATTTTAAAAATGGTCGGGCATGGTGGCACATGCTTGTAATCCCAGTACTTGGGAGGCTGAGACAAGAGGATTACAGGTTCGCGGCCAGCCTCAGCTACTTAGTGAGGCCCTCTGCAACTTAGTGTGAGACCCTGTTTCAAAATAAAAAATAAGGGCCGGGCGTGGTGGCGCACGCTTGTAATCCCAGTACTTTGGGAGGCGGAGACCGGAGGATCCGGGTTCGCAGCCAGCCTCACTCAGCTCTCTCGCTCTTTCTCCCTGTCTCTCTCTCCCTGTCTCTCCCTCTCTCTCTCTCTCTCTCTCTCTCTCTCTCTCTCCTTAGTGAGGCCCTCCGCAACTTTGTGAGACTCGGTTTCAAAATAAAGTATAAAAAATAGGGCCAGGGGCATAGCGTGGAGGTAGAACGCCCCTGCGTTCAATCCCCAGTACCACAAATAAATAAATAAATAAATAAAAATAAAAAATAAAATAGGGCTGGGGGTGGAGGTAGAATGCCCCTGGGTTCAACCCCCAGTACCGCATAATAAAATAAAATAAAATAAAATAAAAATGTTATAAGTCAGGTAATATTAGACACAACATTCTATCTTATCTTGTATATAAAAATTATATTAGGATCATGAAGACATAAAAACAAAAAAGAATCACAGAACTGTGAATTAAAGTCTATGCAGCAGATAAAAGTGTATCTCAGTGATTTTACCTGCTAGTATATGAAACCTAAACACTGAAATGTTTGATTTATACAGTTTATTGTACTGAAGCTGTATTGAGCTGAAATTGTACTGAAATTGAACTGAAATTGTATAAAATTTATACATTTTATTGTACTGTATTGTATTGAGCTGAAAAAATATTTTTTATGAATTTACAATCATATTTCTCTTTCTAGTGACTCATTCTAGCTATGGTCCTATATACACTGCCTTAGCATCCAGCTAGCAATTCCCACTGAAAAAAATTACTAAATATGTGAAACATAAATAAGCTTGTTTTAAGTAACATGAAAATGAGCTTTCTAACTAAAATTCAGGCATCCTGTTTCTTACAAGATAATTCTATTTAAACTAAAATCAGCCTCACTTTTAAGTGGTTGACAGTTCCACCTGGACATACATATAATTCTTTATAAGTAAAAGGAACAGTCTCAGGTTTAACTTGCTGAAATTTATTAATTCAATCCATCTTTGATTTCTGTTTCTTCTCCCTTCCTCCACTTCCCTTCTTTCCCATCTCTAACCAACAACAAACAAATTAAAATAGTAGCACTTGTGTAGAGAAGAGCAATTTGATGTATATCGATACATTGTTTGAAAGGACTCTGTTCAGTTGGAGGGAGGCATACTGTTTTATTTAGATTTTTCATTGCTGTGACCAAAATACCTTACAAGAACAACTTAGAGGAGGAAAGGTTTATTTCTATCAGTTTCAGAGGTGCGGTCTATGGTTCCCTGGCTGTAAGGCAGACACATCACGGCAGCAGGGCATGGTGGAGGACGGCTGCTCAACTCATGGCAGCCAGGAAGCAGCTAGAGCTAGAGCTAGAGAAGACAGGAAGTATCCGGGATGGAGACAGTCTCAAGGCCACACCTCCAGTGCCCACCTCCCTCTCACCACGCCCCACCTCTGAACCACACCGCATTGGAGACCATGTTTTCAACACAGGTGTTTTTCTGGGGAACATTCCATATTCAGACCATAACATATGCAGAGCAGAGAAGAGGTGAGTATTGGAGTAGAAGCCAGCAATTTCCATTAGTTTCTAAGTTAAGATTCATAATGTCTGGTAATTTTTTTCAGATAATATTACCATGAGTTACCAGACTAAGAATCTACCACGCTAAAACTGAGTGATAAAGTCAAATGCAATATTCATAATTTTTGGATGATTTATGCCATAATTTACTTTTATTAGGATAAATTAGAATTGACATAAACATGTCTTTGAGGATGCAGTAACTTAATAAGCTTTAAAATCACCTTTAGTTTACACTGCAGTTGCTTCATCTCCAGATCCATGCTCCTCGAAGGACCCAGTGACGTAATGTGGATCCGTGGAGCTGGTACCTGGGAAATGTCTTCTGCTAAACTTGTGATTTCAGAGGAGGACTCCAATTTCTTTAGTAAATCTTCTTTTTCTTTCCGAAGTTCAGCCAAATCCAAAGTTAGCTTCTTAAAAAAAAAACAAAGGAATATAAATATAAAAGTAAATACAATTAATCTAACAATTGTCAGCATAAAATCCCACAGGTAGGATGATACCAAAGAAAAGAATCTAATTATAAAATAGCTATAAAATATTTGCAAAAATTCTAACTTCTGTTAGTGTTTGCTTAAGATTGCAGGACTTGTAAAGGTAAAGTGATGTAAATCAGCCGCACTCAGTATCTTGTGGTTGGCTGGTCTTTCCTCATGATGCACCGTTTCTTTGCCTTCACATAGACATGAGTGAGCCAGGGACTCACGGATTTGATAACTTTGACTTCAGGGCTGATGTATTTAACTTGGTAAAAGCCAAGCTGGAGCAGGACAGGATAACAGATGTTAGTTGTTTATTCCACTGGGTAGGTCTTACTCTCCTACACAGCAGCCAAAATACTTCTCATTTAGCAACATAAATGTTAAGTCCAATTAGCAGACGAGGCTTGTTAGGGATTTAGTTCAAATAAATAACACGCAAACAAACTCGTTCAGTTTTATGTACTTGGTTGATAGTTGACAAGTCCTGTTTATAATGTGGAGGTAGAATTGTACTACACTCCTAACATTTGGATTTTTGATAACACAAATATTTTGCTAAATGACATACTAGTAATGTTTTTATGAAGGAGTGTAAAAGAAACCATCTTAATGCTAGCCCTGCTCTTTCACTAATCTACAGTCAGCAGAATGTCACCAAGCTGTAATAGCATAACAACTCCAATCTCCTTAAGAGGGTAACTGCAGTACTATTTTATTATCCCAAAAAAGCTTATAATATGGTAGTCAAACAGAAGGAACAATTAGATAAAATTATACTGAAATCTCTCAGAGGAGAAAAAATATCTTTGTTGTGAATTCCAATTAGAAACAGCAAAAGATATAGCTAAAGTGTACAGTAATATAAACATGGGATGTAAGTAACATCAGTATTAACACTATATTTAAACACAACTTCTAGAAACTATCCCAATAACTCCATAATTAAATATATATTTGTATATGCATGTGCATATTGTTAAATATGAATATTTTGGGTCATGGATCCAAAACTAGGGCTTGATATATTTGAGATAAGAGTATGTCCTGGAGAGCTGGGCATGGTAGTACATGCTTTTAATCCTTGTGCTTGGGAGGCTGAGACAGGAGGATAACAGGTTCAAGGCCAGCCTCAGCAACTTAGCAAGGCCCTCAGCAGCCTAATGAGACCCTGTTTCAAAATAAAAAATAAAATAGGGCTGGGGGTATATTTGAGAGGTAGGATCCCCCTGGGTTTAATACCCAGTACCACACACACAAAAACCAGTATATCTTGGTGAAAAACCTATTTCTATGGCTATATTTTAGCTTATCATCTAAAGGCATGGTTCTATAGATTTTCATGAAATATTTGTTCACGAATTGTCCCAGAAGTAGCTAATAATTAATATCTAAACGTGAACTCATAATTTCTTTAAATATGAAAATCTTCCTGGTTATATCATCCAGCTTGAATCCACCTTTCTCTCTATATATTAATTCTCTATGTCCAATCAATTGCAAGATTTCTCATATTTATTCCCTTCTTCCACTCTTTTTTTTTTTTTTTTTTGCGATACCAGGGATTGAACCCAGGGGTGTTCTACCTCTGTCCCTATTTTTTATACTTTATTTTGAAACCGGGTCTCATGAAGTTACGGAAGGACTCACTAAGTAGCTGAGGCTGGCCGCGAACCCGGATCCTCTTGTCTCAGCCTCCCAAGTACTGGGATTACAAGCGTGAGCCACCATGCTGGGCTCTTCCACTCTTTTAATGCAGACTCTCATTATCTCACTAAGATTATTGCAAGAACCCTCTTTCTCCCCAACTCCCAACTCCATCCCTCTTTTTATACAACTTCCAAAAACAACATTCCCCTGTTATTCCCTTATTCAAAGCCCTCCAGGTGTTCTTCACTTCAATAGAGTAAAGCTCAGATGTCTGTGGATGACAAAGCTTTTTAAGATTTAGCTTCAGGCCAGGCGTGGTGGCGCATGCTTGTAATCCCAGTACTTTGGGAGGCGGAGACCGGAGGATCCGGGTTTGCGGCCAACCTCAGCGCGCTCTCTCTCTCTCTCTCTCTCTCTCTCTCCCTGTCTCACTCTCTCTCTCTCTACTTAGTGAGGCCCTCCGCAACTTCGTGAGACCCGGTTTCAAAATAAAGTATAAAAAATAGGGCCGGGGGCGTAGCACGGAGGTAGAACGCCCCTGGGTTCAATCCCTGGTACTACAAAAAAAAAAAAAAAAGATTTAGCTTCAGTTTGTGTTTCAGACATCACCTGAAGTTAAACTTGCTTGCCATTCCCCAAACCGGTCTGCCATTTCTACAGCAATGACCACACTTAGTGCTTCCATCTGCTGAATTATCTCTCATCCAAGAAGGGAAACTAAGCATTTCCTTCTTCACAAAGGATTGAACCCAGGGGCGTTCTACCTCCGCGCTACACCCCTGGCCCTATTTTTTTATACTTTATTTTGAAACCGAGTCTCACGAAGTTGCGGAGGGCCTAAGTAGAGAGAGAGAGAGACAGGGAGAGAGAGAGAGAGAGAGAGAGAGAGAGAGAGCCGAGGCTGGCCGCGAACCCGGATCCTCCGGTCTCCGCCTCCCAAAGTACTGGGATTACAAGCGTGCACCACCACGCCCGGCTTTTTTGTTCTTTTCTTCTCTTTTTCTTCAGCAAAGTAGCTTTCCCATTCTCTAAGTTCCCATAGCAATATGCATGTTCCTCATCCATGAGCACTAGTAAATTTTAAATTCTTGAAAGAGGACTATGCTTTTGCCCATATAGTTATTTACCATAGTATCTAAAAACAATGCCTTAGGTATAATGAGAATGAAAAGTCTTCTTTGTAGTATAGATCATGTTATAAAGACACACATCAGAGCCGAGCGTGGTGGCGCACGCTTGTAATCCCAGTACTTTGGGAGGCGGAGACCGGAGGATCCGGGTTCGCGGCCAGCCTCAGCTCTCTCTCTCCCTGTCTCTCTGTCTCTCTGTCTCTCTCCTTAGTGAGGCCCTCCGCAACTTCGTGAGACCCGGTTTCAAAAATGAAGTATAAAAAATAGGGCCGGGGGTGTAGCGCGGAGGTAGAACGCCCCTGCGTTCAATCCCCAGTACCGCAAAAATAAATAAATAAATAAATAAAAATAAAGACACACATCAATTATAGCTCTTATTTATAATCTATTAGTTTATCACTATAAAAGTTTTAAAAAATATTAATAATATAATATTAGTTTAACATTTACTTAGGTAGTGTATACCAGAGTATCTCTCAATTCTGATATCAATCTTCTTCATCTAAATTAGACTTTCTGAGATTTCAATTGGGTAAGATAAAACTCATGGCTACAACTCTAGGAAGAATCTCAGGCAACACAGGAAACTAAAATCTGATGAGGCTCTTTTCTCCCTATAAATAGACCCAGGTGGCTTTTCTCACTTGTTATACTTTTATGCCACTATATATTTCTGTCTATTCCTTTCATGCTGGCATATCATAACACTATAAATGTGTCTCCACTGAGGGAAGACCAAGCCAGCATATATATATTCTCTAAAAGATATGCATATATAAATATGAACATATTTATAAATATAAAATTGAATGAAACACTGAAATTATAGATGATAAAAAGAATCACTTTTATTTTATTAAATATAAATATTTTGATTAAACAGCACTTAAAATCTATAATTTTAAAATCATTATTTCCAATATTAGTTATATATGCATGGAAGCATCTGTGAAAATGGGAAATATACAAATCATTTATTCTATCAGTTTGGAATAATTTGTTTATTTATCCCTTGGAATTTTGGATAAATAACTTGGGCTTATTGGTAAGTTCTCTAAATGTTAGAATTCTATTTCTTATTTGAGTTATGCTATAGATGAGACAATAAGTATAAATAACTTTCTTTTGCTTATACTTCTTTTGGGCTATGAGACTATTTTGAGAGTGTCCTTATTAGAAACAGATAGTGCTGAGTGGATCCAAGATGGCGACCAAGGGAGATACCATGCTACGATCTCTCTGAGACTTGGATCTCAATCGCCGTGAAAACAACCTCTGCACATGAGAAGAAAAGCAACAAAAACTTGAAGTAAACAATGAAAAGTTTGAAATGCAACGGAATAAAAGCCAGAAGACAAAACAAAAGAAAGTAAAAAGCTCCAAGTGCCTTACCTAAGGGATGGCAGTGGCGCCATCTTGGCCGGACCGCGCCGGCCGCTACCGGCACTGCGGCTTGCACACGCCCCAGCAGAGAAGCCAGGGACCTGTTGTGAGTTCAACTGCAGATCAGCAGAGATGAAAGCAAGCAGTGGCTCGCTCCACACTAAAGAGACCGAACGGCAGCAGCGACAGCAGCACCATCTTTTTACTGGTGGCTGCCAGCATTGTGGCTTCTACACAAGACCAACGGAGACGCCATCGACCTGTTGTGAATCCAGCAGCTGCAGAATAGCAGCAGTGAAGGCGAGCAGCAACTCGTCCCATGCGAGACACAGACATAAACTGCTGCGACAGCAGAAGCGTCAGCGGCACCACCTTGGTCAGACCGCGCCAACAGCAACCAGCATTGAGGCTTCTGCAGGCCACCAACAAAGAAGCCAGGGAGCTCTTCTAAAACCAGCACTGCAGAGCATCAACGACAAAAGTGAGCAGCAGTTCGATCCACACTCAACAGAGTCACCAGGGCCCGGAGCCCTGACCAGAACCTGTGGCAGCGACTGAGCCCACCGCCCCCAGAAATTAAGAGGACTGCCTAAGTAGACCGTAAGTCAACGAGCCACCCCAGGGGGAGACCACCCAACGTGGCCACAGGGACTCGCAGGGTCTGAGACTGTGCGGATTGCTCCGGCGGAGGTGGGAGTGGGGTCTGCTGTGGGACACGGTAGATGCTTGGATAAGCAGACAGTCCCTGGTGACATTTGGGTGGGACAGACTTGCAGCCTGCAGGTCACAGCACCCTTATAGAGTCCCTGGGGATCGCCACAGGAAATGCAGCTGTGGTACCTGGGGAAAATTGGACCAAACCAGCCCTCTCTGTGGAAAACATGGAGTTCCGTGTTAGCACAGAATAGGGGCAAAGTGACACCCGCTGCTTCTGTAGGCAAAGAGATACACAAGCTTGGGGCCCACTGCTAGTGACACCTGCCATAGGTATAGACAGAAAGAGACATAGGGACAGTCCAAGTGGAGACCATGGAGACCCACGCTTGTAGTGAGAGGGGCAATAGCGGCACTGGGTGCCTGCACAGGTAGTGAGAGGCACCAAGCAAGGGTCCCAATCACTGAAGGAGACCAAGAACTGGGCCTGCAAATGGACATTATACCGAGCAAGTGAGAATAACCATTCAGTAAAGGCTATTCACCTTTAAAGCTCACCTAGTAGCAACTATCTACCTCCAGGATAAGAAACCATAAAGGGAAAGGGATTAGACATAGGATACCTACAGAGTGAGAGAGAGAGAGAGAACTACCAAAAGCAACAAAGGTATAAACATAAGAAACCTGAAATCATGAAAAGGAAGAATAGCAAAGAAACAATGAGACCACACAATCCCACAACAACAGAACCCACCAACACAGAAGTGCAAAGATTGCCAGAAGGACAATTCAGAACTTTAATAGTAGAAATGATACAAGATTTCTGAAAAGAATTCAGAAAGAGTCTGAAAGAATGAAGGATCAAATAAACAAAGACTCTGAAACCCTGAACAGGAATCAAAAAGAAGCTCTGAAGGAAGTAAAGGATGCAATAATTGAAATGAAGGCATCAATACAGACCATCAACAATAGACTAGACCACATGGAAAATAAATCTCACTCTTAGAAGATGACCTCTCCAAAAATGAACACACAGTATATAAATTAGAAAAAACAATTCGACAGCATGAATTGGCCAATGAAAAGATCTCAGCCAGTCTTAAAAGAGCAAACCTAAGAATAATAGGCATAGAAGAGGGATTAGAAGCTAAAACTAAAGGAATCAATAATCTTTTCAGAAAAAGTAATATCAGTAAATTTTCCAAACATAGAAAGAAAGGTCGATACACAGGTACAGGAAACATATAGAACCCCCAATAGACAGGATCAGAGAAGAGGTTTACCATGCCACATAATAATCAAACTGACTAATGTAGAGGCCAAGGTGAGAATCTTAAAGGAAGTGAGAAAAAAAGAGCAAGTAACAGAGGCAAACCAATAAAAATCACTGCCGACCTTCCAAACCAAGTCATGAAAGCCAGGAAGGCCTGGAGCGACATATTCTAAACTCTGAAAGAAAACACCTTCCAGTCAAGATTTGTCTACCCAGCAAAGATATCTATCAAACTTGATGGAGAATAAAAACCTTCCATGACGAACAGAAGCTGAAAGACTTTAGGTCTTCCAAACCAGCACTAGAGAAAATGCTCAAGAGATTAATTACAAGGAAGAAATAATAAATACACAAGAACCAGAGAAACAGTGATTTCAATCAAACAAACATCTAGGCAAAAAACAAACACTACCCCAAACAGAAATTAAATCCCAAAATGTTAGGAAAGAAAACCCATCTCTCAATAATCACACTGAATACAAATGGCCTCAACTCCCCAATCAAAAGACATAAGGTAGCCGGGCGTGGTGGTGCACGCTTGTAATCCCAGTACTTTGGGAGGCGGAGACCGGAGGATCTGGGTTTGCGGCCAGCCTCAGCTCTCGCTCTGTCTCTCTCTCTCTCCTCTCTCTCTCTCTCCTTAGTGAGACCCTCCGCAACCTCATGAGACCCGGTTTCAAAATAAAGAATAAAAAATAGGGCCGGGGGTGTAGCGCAGAGGTAGAACGCCTCTGCGTTCAATCCCCGGTACCGCAAAAAA
>PVJS01030749.1:0-23875 GCA_004027185.1 Glis glis | reverse complement strand
AAAATAGGGCCGGGGGTGTAGCGCGGAGGTAGAACGCCCCTGGGTTCAATCCCCAGTACCGCAAAAAAAAAAAGAAAAAGAAAAAAGACTGGGCTTCCAAGTCCTTGTCCTGAGACCTTCCCAATAACCTAGTTTTGATGTGGATATGGAGTCATTTGCATATCATTTGCATGCAGTCCACATGATGCCCGTTCATAAAGAGCCTTTACTCAGTTCATTTACTTTTATTTATTATTGTTTTTATTTATTTGTTTATTTACTTTTCGCAGTATTGGGGATTGATCCCAGGGATGCTCTACCACAGTTACATCCCCAGCCCCTTTTTAAAAATTTTTATTTCGAGACAGGGTCTTGCTAAGTTGCCCAGACTGGCCTCGAACTTGTGATCCTCCTGCCTCAGCCTCCCCAGTTGCTAGGAGTACAGATGTGCGCCACCAGGCCCGGCTGGCTCATTTTCTTTTAAGGAACAGCTCTCCTTCCTTCCCCTCAGCCTTTCCCGCGTGCCGTGGGGGTGGTGGCAGGCAGGTCAAGGGAGGAGCCAGGCTCTGTATCACTGGCACCACCCCCAAGGCAGCTAGGCCTCCCTGGCATCTGTGCAGCCGCTGTGAGCCTCAGGACTTCTGCAAGTCAGGTGCCCATTTTACAGATGAGCACCGGGAGCCCAGGGGGGAGGGATGTTCCAGCACGCGGCACGCTGGCTTCTGTGGGTGGCGCTCTCAACCTCAGATCTGCATCTCCTCCCACTCGCCTGTCCTTGCCCCTCAGGACTCTGTGTAGTGACTTATCTGTCCCAATCCCACTGACAAAGGTCTCCCTGCTGGGGGCACCAGGCCAAGGTGGGAGAAGGATGTGGGTGGTGATTTGGGCACTCCGGGGAACTCTGGCCACACAGCCCGCTGCCTACTTGCCTACACACAGGCCCCCCTTCATCTTGTTTGTGACTGTTGGCACCACAGGGTCCCAGGGGCACCAACTCCCGTGAAAAGAACCTTGACCTTCCTTTGCCGCTGATGCGCCGCCGCGGTCTTAATGAGCTTTGCTGAGTCTAATGAGATGCTCTCGGTCGCTCGGGCATAGCAGCCAGCCTGGGGTCTGCCAGGATGTGCGGGCCCCCGGAGTGCCGAGGTGGCAGAGCCCTGCACGGGGAGGAGGCGAGGGCGCCAGGGGAGCCAAGGGAGCGGGACCCACACACACCTGCCGAGGGCGCTGAGTCCCTGCTTCTCTCTCCCTTCTGAGACCAGGAGGTGTGGGGGGGCAGCTTTATTGGGGCACCTGTCCCGCTGGACCATACCCATCATTCTCAGGACTCCTCAGCATGCCTCCAGGGGGTGCCTTTGCCCCACTTCCCCGCTAAGGAGGCCAGAGACATGAGCTGTGTCCCTGTCCCCCTCCCCAGCTGACAGCCTTGAGAAAGAAAGTGCCCACCCCCATGTCTGCCCAAGGAAGCTGGGTTTTATCCTGAAGGTTTGGAGATAGAATGAAATGCTTTTAACAGCAGAAGACCAGCCGGGCGTGGTGGCACATATAATCCCAGTACTTGGGAGGCTGAGACAGGAGGATCGCAGGTTCGAGGCCAGCCCCGGTAATTTAGTGAGACCCTCGGCAACTTAGTGAAACCCTGTTTCAGAATTTAAAAGGACTGGGGATGTAGCTCAGAGGTAGAAGGCTCTGGGTTCAATCCCCAGTACCAAATAAAGAGATAAAAGCAGAAGTCCATTTTCTATCTCTCCAGTTGTTAAAGATCTACAAGTGTGGTGGCTGCGGGGAAACTGGCTCTCCCATGCGTTGCTGGTGGGAGTGTAAGCTGGCTCAACCGTGGCGGGTAATTTGGCAGTAACTACCAAAATTACAATCACACAATACGTTCGATTCAGCAGTCCTACTTTGGAGAATTTGTCCTGCGGGTAAACTTACACTGGCCAAGCGCAGCAGTTATTCATTGAAGATTTGTTAAGTGTAGCATAGGACTGCGGCCCCCACATCCGTCAGCACAGGGACCCCCAAAGTAATTACGGGCAGTCCACCCAGACAACAGGAGACCCTGCAGCTGTGAAGGAAGAGAGAGAGAGCGTTCTGTGTGCTAATATGGAAACACTGCCAAGGTGTATTGAGTAGGGGAGAAAAGGTTTCCAAACTGTGTAAGAGATGCTGGTTCATGTGCAAAAATATGGGCAGGTGGGAGAAGCTGTGCTCATTTTTTTTTCTTGCATATGCATAAAGTCATTCTGAAGGAAATACAAGAACTAAAACAGTGGTTACCCGTGTGTGTTTGGGGGTGGGGCAGCGGATGCAGGGAGCGGCGGAGGAAGGCTTCTGTTATAAATCTTTGCACTCTTGGGGTTTGGGGCTGCAGGAATGTATCATCTAGATGATTTTTTGGAAGCAGGGGAGAGAGGTGGCTATCACTCGCTCCTGAGAAAGCTGACTTTGGCTGCGGGGCAGTGGCGGGCGGGGGGAGGGAGGCAGGAGAACAAGAAGGAAGGAGGGAAGGAGCAGCCCCTCCTGCCCGAGAGCCCTTCCCTGAGCAGGGACAGGACTGTCTGGAGCCCAAGAGCCCCAATCAGAGACCCCACGGAGATCGGGGGGTGGCGCTGCCCAGTGAGTGAGCAGTGGGGATGCCCGGGAGGGGCAGCCCCAGGTAACAGAAGCCGGAGCTGGCTCTGAGGCCACCCTGCTCTGCTCTCATGGAAAACATCCTCGTTCTGCCTACACTAGCTGAGCAGTTGGGCAAGTCACGTACTCTATCTTTACCTGTTTGCTCATCCATTAAATAGAATAATGCCCACCGTGCATGGTCTTTGCGTTTTAATGAGATGGTGTTTGCACAGGCCTTGGCCACAGTGATACCTGCTACACCTGTGTCACTATCGTCATTGTTATCAGATAGATTTCTCCCGACTCAGGAGAGCATGTATGTGCTCAGAGTGGCAAAGGACTTCAAGAAACAGGAACTATTCCCTCCCCGCTAGTCCCCCTCCGACTGGGGATGGAGTGTGCTTTCTTGTCCTGTTGATAATGACTGGATGTGAGAACTTTGTCATCCACTGGGATGTAGCAACAGTGAAGCAAGAAAAGGCTTGAAATATTCCTGGTCAAGGGAGACTGGCCCTCTGTGCTTCCACCCCTCTAGGGGGAGGACATGTGCTTAAGAGCCCACTGGTTCCGGGAGGCTGGGAGACCCATGGAACTGACTTGACTTTATCTGTAGCCCAGAGCCAAGCCCAACTGGTCCTAGCTTAGATCAGCCCACTCCCACCCGACAATAAATGATTGTTGTTTGAAGCCATTCTGTTTGGGGATGGTCGTTATGCAGCACCATTGCAAGAGTAGCTGACTGAAGCACTACCCATTACCTCCAGAATTCAGTTGAAGTTTCTTCACAGTGCTTTTGAGGCTCATGAGAACTGGTGCAGAGAAACACCCTTGCCCTTGCCTGGCTGCAGGAAGAGGACCTAGCTTGGTGCCTTCACCCCTCCATGCCCTCTGTCCTTCCCTCCTGGCCACCCACCCTTCGCCCACCCCTCAAGGGCTAGAGGTGAACATATCTGCAGAACCTATGCCTGGGGACAATCCCATCCTGTGGTGTGAGAATCGGACCATCAGGCTCCCTGGGCTTCTCCTGGAGCTGTGTGACCCCATGCAAGCCACTTAATCTCCCTGAGTCCTGGTGTATCGATTAGTTCTGGCTGCCTAACAAACCACTTAAAAATCTAGTGACTTGAAATAATAGCCCTGTACTTATCTCATGACTCGGTGGGCTCACAAATCAAGCTGGGCTCATCTGACCCTGGCGGGGCCCCCTCATACATCTGCAGCCAGCTGTAGGTGAGCGGATGGCTCTGCTCTGGGGAACTTGGCTGGCTGCCAGGCTGGGGGTCAGGGGTCACAGGGCCACACGTCACTCACCATGCAGTTGGCTATCTCGGGCTCATTCTCAATGTCCGGGTTCCCAGGGATTGCATGGAATTGCACAAGGCCCCCGAAACCAGAGGGATTGAGTCCCCCTGATTCTGGAGACAGGAACGTTTGGCTTGGTGCCAGTGGAAATACAATCGAGCAGCATGAGGGCGAATAAACAGGCCAGGCTTTAATTGGGACTTCAGCCAACGGGAGCCACTGGGGCTACAGCAGAAGGGAGACGGCCCGAGTTGAGGCACCAGGCTGCTCCCCAAGCAAAGGGAGATGTGCGCTGTCTATGGATTTGCTGAGCTGGGCTAAAGTCTGCTGATTTCCCACTGGCCGGGGGCATGGTTCCAAAAGATGTCCTTTTTTGTGGAGGCTGGGACCTCTTGGAGGTCTGTCAACTTGTCGTGGGAACTGCTGAGTTACTCGTGATTCTGGGCAGATACCCTGGCCTTGGGTCTCTGTCTGGGTATTAGGATAGGGATGAAGGACTTTGGACACTTGGGTTGCTATAACTGCCGAAAGAGCACCAGGTGAGGCAGAAGAAATCAGACGCCAGCACCAATGGGCCAGCTCCGCGTCTGCATGCAGAGCCGAGTAGAGGCTGACCCCAAGTGAGGGCAGCAAACGGGACAGACACAACATGAAGACAGAGCCCCCATTCCCATCACCCGTCGGACATCTGCAGGACCGAGTGAAGAGTCAGCATTTCCAGCAAAAGCGACTTCAGGTCCCTGAACAGTTACCTAGGCAACCGTTATCATCATACCCCACACACAGAGGTGTGAGCCACTGCAAAGCCAGTGGAGACTAATAATGCATGGCCTGGTTGTGTGACCTCCAAAATTAGTGATCTTTAAGTTGATTAAGAACAAGCGAGACTGGAGGGTTTATCTAGGTTTTTCCCCAGTAACAATTTCATCTTGTACAAACATTCCGCTTCCCTGGTTTTGTCAGGGTCTGGTGATGGGTCTGTTGAAAAGAGTGCAAGGGTAGAGAAACAGCACGCTGTGCTCCAAAGAGGACTGCTTTACTACACCCAGGGGCTCATTCCAGTGTCCCAGCCTTTTGTCCCCTTATTGTCTCATCCCTAAAAAAAAGATGCATTGAGCTGGATGTGGTGGTGCATGTCTGTAATCCCAGTACTTGGGAGGCTAAGATAGGAGGATCAAAGGTTCGAGGATGGCCTCTGCAACCTAGGCGAGACCCTCAGCAGCCTAGCGAGACCCTCTTTCAAAACAAAAAATTTAAAAAGGGCTGGGGGGTGTAGCTCAGAGGTAGAATGCCCCTGGGATCAATTCCCAGTTCAAACACACACACACACACACACACACACACACACACACACACAGTTACTTCATTCTGTTCAACGGGACAGTGGTAACCCTAATTCAGTGCTCAGAGGGGATTCAATAAGATGCTTGACAGAGCCGGGGACAAAGTAAGGGCTCCATAAAAGCCAGTGATTATTTATCAATATCCATATTTTTGAGGGCAGCCTCCTCATTCACGTGAGCTTCAGTTTCCAGCACAGTACCAGGCACAGAACAGCAGCTCGGGAAGTCTAACGAGTCCCAGCTGTTTTGGTACAGGGACCCCTGCCCACCCACAAGGGCCCGCGTGGTGCCACCTCTTATCTGCAGGTGCACGGTGCACAGGAGAGGGCTGCCACTTAAACCAGCAGCCCCATTCCGTGGCAGTGACCGTAGGGAACAGGTGGCCCCTGGCCACGCCAAGCTCACCCGCCCTGGGAAGCTGCTTCTCGGGCGATGCTCCCGTCCCCGGCCCAGACACAGTGACCCCAGAGAAGAGGGCATGGCCACCTCCTGCTCCGAGCCACGCAGAACCACCTCAGAGGCAGGTCAGCTCCTCCAGGCCCCCTGTCCTGCTCCAGTCTCCCCCCCAAACTGTCACCGATGCAGAGGCGGGCACGGGTGTGCGAGCTGTCCACAGCAGCCCTTTCCTGTCCTTATTGCTTCAAACACGAAAGACTTGAGTAGCTGAAGCGCGCAAGCTCAGACCACAAGAAGGATAATTAAGCTTGATTTTAGAGAAAGAGAGAGAGCGCGCGCGAGGGTGGTGAGGAGAGGAAGGACACACGTGCTCACCTCGACCAGCCCAAAAGTGCAATTTATAAAACGAAAATCGGCTGTGACATTCAACTAAATTAACAATTTACAGATAATTCACAATGCTCATACCATTAAGCAAATGCACTTTAAATTGATTTCAAATTAGTGGGCTAATGATTTCCCCCCAGGACTAGTCTCCGCCGGGCCCGGTGCGTTGTTTCTAATAAGAGGTAGGTGTGCAATAACAGCCTCTTTATTTCATAATTGAAGCCATAATTGAACTCGAGGTCATATCCAAGGGCCCTATTGATCTGTGTAGAGAGAGAAAGTGCTGACAGGGACCATCCTCGGGCCAGAGGGGCGGGAGGACCAGCAGTGGAGGATTTTGAGACCATTTCCTGTATGACCTGTGGGTGGCCCGATGGCTGATGGGGGAGTCAGCATTGAGGCGGGCGGACCTCCCGATCCCAGTCCTGCAGGTCACACTCAGAGCGCCCTAAAGACACACTGGGAATCCGTGTGGCTCTCTGCTACTCCTGGGCCTGCCTGGCCCCCAGCTCTCCAGGCCAAGGCAATCCAAGCCATGAATGTGTCCTGTTCTCCCTCCTCATCCTAAATTTTGAGTCCTATAACCCTCAGGAAGGTCAGTGGTCATATTGGCATAGTGATCTTTTTTTTTTTTTTTTTTGCAGTACTGGGGATTGAACCCAGGGGCATTCTACCTCCGAGCTATACCCCCAACCCTATTTTTTATTCTTTATTTTGAAACAGGGTCTCACTAAGTTGCGGAGGGCCTCACTAAGTAGCTGAGGCTGATCGTGAACCCGGATCCTCTGGTCTCAGCCTCCCAAGTACTGGGATTACAAGCGTGTGCCACCATACCCGGCTTTTGGCACAGTGATTGTTCTCATCTCGCAGAGCACAAAGCATTGCAGGTCTCTGCTGCTGCTTCTAAAGGAGCCATAACAAGGAACACAGGCCCCATCTCAAGGAACACGGGAGTCTCGTTTTATTCTGCACCAGCCATTTTGGATGTTCTGAATTCAGAGGTCTTTTCTCCAGTGAGTACATGGAGCAGAGGAAATGGGAGGAGAAGAAACAGGAGGAGAAAAGGAGGTTCAGAGGAAGGAATGAGGACGATGCCAGAGGCCTAGTGTTAAAAAAGGAGAGCTAGGCATGGCAGTGCATGCCTGTAAACCCGGCACTTGGGAGGCTGAGACAGGAGGATCACAGGTTCTAGGCCAGCACACAGTAGTTTAGCAAGAACTCCAGCAGCTTAGCAAGACCCTGTTTCAAAATAAAAAATGGCTGGGGGTGTAGCTCAGAGGTAGAATACCCCAGGGTTCAACCCCCAGTATTAAAAAAAGAAAAGGAAAACCAGGCGTGGTGGCGCACGCTTGTAATCCCAGTACTTTGGAGGCTGAGACCGGAGGATCCAGGTTCGCGGCCAGCCTCAGCTACTTAGTGAGGCCCTCCACAACTTAGTGAGACCCAATCCCCAGTACCGCAAAAAAAAAAAAAAGGAGAGAAACAGACAAAGAGAAAAAGGAGAGAAACAAAGAAAGAAAGAAAAGACATACGACATACAGAGAAAGAGAGACAAAGCTGGGCGTGGTAGACAAAGCGTGGGCCTGTAATACCGGTACTTGGGAGACTGGAGGATCGCAGGTTTGAGATCAGCCCCAGCAACTTAACACTCTCAGCAACCTAGTGAGACACTGTTTCAAAACAAAAAATAAAAAAGTGTGCTGGGGGGTGTGGCTCAGAGGTAAAACACCCCTAGGTTCACTCACCAGTACCGAGAGAGGAGAGAGACAGAGACAGAGACAGAGACAGAGAGAGACAGAGACAGAGAGAGACAGAGAGAGAGATACAAAAAAGAAGAGGCAAAGACAAAGAAATACAGACACAGCAGCAGAAATAGAGGGAGGGAGGGAGAGAGAGAGATTTCACAGAGGAGTAGTTGTGTAATGAGAAATCTCATGACTCCAGTGTCAGAGAGGACAGCCGTGGGATGACAGGGCTGGGAGCACTGGGCCCTCTAATTAATAAATCAGTATTTAGGAAGTCTGTAAAGTATTCCACATGTGCCCTTGATATTATTGAGCTGTCTACAATACAGCCCTGGTTTGAGCCTTAGAATTACCTAAACATCGCATGCTTGTAATCCCAGTACTTGGGAGGCAGAGACCGGAGGATCTGGGTTCGCGGCCAGCCTCAGCTACTTAGTGAGGCCTCCGCAACTTCATGAGACCCGGTTTCAAAATAAAGTATAGAAACTAGGTCGGGGGGTGTAGCCCGGAGGTAGAATGCCCCTGGGTTCAGTCCCTGGTACCGCAAAAAAAAAAAAGTATTAAAGAATTACCTAAACATTATACACTGGCAGTAGATATTTTGCCCCTAAATCTCATAAATCTGGGGGAAAGGGGAGAAGTGGGAAGAGCAAAGGAGAAGGAGCTCGCTCTTTCCCTGCTGCCTGCCCTCCTCTGTTCTTGGAGCACACAGCTCCTTGCAGATTTAAACTGGCCTTCAAGTGTCTGGAGCTCGCAGGCCTGCTCCGTGGTCTGGGGTGCCCCTGGCTCTCTTGGCTGGATTCTTCTCTCAGGCATGTTCTAGTCTGGTGTGCAGAGGCAGAAGAGGCGGTTATTCATTCTAAAGCTTATTCGGATTCCATTAGAGTCAGGTGTGGCAATAACCAAAGAGAAGCAAAGTGTGAGAGAGGAATATCTCTGGTTTCTAGGCAGAGATTAGTAGGGAATAGCCATCTAATCAATACTGATCAATAAAGTTCCCTAGAAAACTTGAAAACCACAATTATTTAAACAGAGCCTTCTCCCCAGAGTGTCTTCTCCATTGATCAAGAGAATACAGAAAAGGCAAAATCAGGAAGGAGGAATTAATTTTTTAAATGACTAAATTGATACAGCCGCTTTGAAAACATACGTATATATTATGATCCAGCAGTTCCACTCCTGGGTATATAGTCAACATAAATGAGAGCTTTGTACATCAAAAGACATGCGCAAGGATGTTCACAGCTTTATTCAAAATAGCCTCAGACTGGAAACAACCCCAATGTCCATCGAGAGTGGAATGGATGAACACAAAAGATTATTATACAGCAATAGAAAAGAATGAAATACCAGCGTGCAAAAAACATGGATGGATCTGAAGATATAATGTTGAATGAAAGAAGTCAAATTCAGAAAAGCACACACTGAATAATCTCATTTATATGAAGTTCAAGCACAAGAGAAACTAATCTATGGTGATACGTGTCAGAAAAGTAGTTACCTTGGGGGAAGGTGATGCCTGTTAGCACAGGGGTGAAGCATGCTGGGAATGTTATGTGTTTTTATCTGGATAATGATAACTCAGAGACACACACACACATTCTTTAAGCTTTATAGTTAAGATTGTGTGCTTTCTATGTTATACCTCAACTTTTTAATTTTTGTATGATTTTTTGGTGCATTGTCATCATACATCATGATGAAGTTGAGAGTGATAGAGAAATACACGCACACAGCACTCGGCAACCTCCCTCCAACGCCCACCTGCTCCCTCACGTATGCCTCAAAATGTTTAATAAATATTTTTATTATTTATTTATTTATTTATTTTGTTACCGTGGATGGAACCCAGGACATTCTACCTCTGAGCTACACCCAGACTCCCCCTTTTTAAAAAAATTTGAAACAGGGTCTTGCCAAATTGCTGAGATTCTCACGAAGTTGCCACAGCTGGCCTCAAACCTGTGATCCTCTTGTCTCAGCCTCCCAAGTACTGGGATAACAGGCATGCACCACTGGGCCCAGCTTAACAAATATTTTTAAATGATCAGCCTGTCACTCCAAAATTTAAATCATCATCTGTCACTTACTTCTTGAGGGCCACAAGATTCACAGAGCATGCTTCTTGTTTTCCGCCTTGAGCTAAATTAGAGCATTTCTGCTCACTGTGCACATGGGGATACTTAGGCATGGCTCCTCGGGCACGGGTACCACTGCAGACCACGTAGCCTGTGGTTGGACAGGCAGTTGTCATGGTAAGTGAAATCTGTGGCACCCCTGCATTTTCTTTTTTGTGTGTGTGTGTGGTACTGGGCATTGAATCCAGGGGCATTCTACATCCGAGCTACACCCCCAGCCCTATTTTTTTAATTCTTTATTTTGAAACAGGGTCTCACTAAGTTGCAGAGGGCCTCACTAAGTAGCTGAGGCTGGCCGCGAACCCGGATCCTCTGGTCTCAGCCTCCCAAGTACTGGGATTACAAGCGTGTGCCACCACACCCGGCTTTAACCCCTGCATTTTCTCATGGCATTATCGACGTGATCAGCAACACCTAGGGTTCGACATATGGCATGGAGTTGCAGAAAGGGCTTAGCATCCCATACCCCTTTCCAGTCTCCCTAGAGCGGAACAGGATGGCCGCAGCAGCTCCTGCATGAGCTTCTAAAGATGCCAGATGAGAATGGAATTATATTCCGGACTGTGATTTCCAGCATCTATCACTGTGTATGGCCCAACAATGACTGGATGTGATGACTACACTGCAGGCAGCTCCTGCTGAGGGAAGTGGGATGTTTCAGCACCTTGGACAGAGGCACCCGGGCGAAGCCCAGGCGCCAAACGGGACTCTATTGTTTCAGCACCGCGGACAGCGGCCCGCGCATTAAATGGATATGGAAATAGACTAGGTTGGCAAAACATATTTGCAGAGAGCAATCTTCCCACGGTTTGCTATTTACACACAACGCTCCTGCTTCCAGCTTTATATAACAGATTAAATTCTGACAGCATTAAAAATGTATGTGTGATGAGAAGATTGGTTTGGAAAACACCCAATATTTACCTCCCACGACCACCACCTTCCTCCAATCCCTGGGTTTCCCAAGGGACCCGCGCTTCAAGAAATGCCCAGGTAAATCGGGCCTCGCATAGTTAGAATTGTCATTAGAGTGCATGAAAAACTGGAGCTTCTGCAGCCCACCTTATTTTCTGAAACCTAGATTCAGGAATACTTATTTTATTTTTAAAAATTTTATACTGGGGATTGAACCCAGGGGTCTTCTACCTCTGAGCTACACCCCCAGCCCTTTTTATTTTCTATTTTGAAGCAGGGTTTCACTAAGTTGCTGAGGGCCTTGCTAAGTTTCTGAGGCTGACCTCAAACCTTCAATCCTCCTTTTTCAGCCTCTCAAGTACTGGGATTACAGGCATATGCCACCATGCCCAGCTTTTAAAATATGTGCCACTGTCAAATTAATTAATTTTTTCAACTTTTATTAAAGGCCTACTGTATGCCAGACACTGGAAATACAGCCTTGAGCTGAATAAATCTGCTCTCAGGGAAGATCGGAAGATCAGGAGGATCGCAGGTTCCAGTTCAGCCTCTGCAACTTAGTGAGACCTGATTCAAAGTTAAAAAGGGCTCAGCAAGTGTAGAGGTGCTGAGGGAGAGAAAAGCATAACAAGACGGTTAGCATGGATGGAGTACAGGGAATGAGAAGAAGACATGGAGAAAAGAAGGCTGGGGACGTGGGACAGGGCCTGGCCACCTTGACAGTCATATGGGATTGATATGACCCAGTTTATGATTAAAACAACCTGCTGTTTTAGCTGCTGTCATGGCTAATTCTATGTGTCAACACATAAAACTGGCCACAAGGTACCCAAGCAATTCATGAAACACTACTCTGAGTATGTCCATGAGAGCAGCTAGGGATGAGATTAGCTTTTGTTTGTTTGTTTGTTTGTTTGTGTGTTTGTTTGTTTTTGTACTGGGGATTGAACCCGGGGTATAATACCCCTAAAATACACCCCCAAGGTCTTGCTAAGTTGCTGAGGCTGGCCTCAAACCTGCAATCCTCCTGTCTCAGCCTCCCAAGTACTAGGATTACAGGCATGTGACACCACACCCAACTAAGATTAGCATTTGAATTATAGACTGAATAGGTCAGGTTACCTTCCTGCCTGTGGCTGGGCTCCATCTAATCAATTGAAGGCCTGAATAGAACAGAATAGAACAAAAAGGCTGACCTCTGCACAAGCAAGAGGAAATTCCTCCTGCCTGATTGCCTTCCAGGGACATCAGCTCTTTCTTGCCCTTTGGCTCAGACTGAAATGTTGGCTCTTCTTGGGCGTCGAGCCTACCAGCCTTCAGACCATAACCATGGCATTGGCTCTCCTGGTTCCAAGGCCTTCAGACTTGAACTGGAACCACGCCATTATCTCTCCCAGGTCTCCAGCTTGCCTGCTGTAGATCTTAGAACTTTTTAGCCTCCATGATCATGGGAGTGAGTTTCTTATAGTACTGAATTCCTTCTAACATATATATTTTTCTGTTTTTCTGGAAAACCCTGACTAATACAACTGCTATGTGGGGAAGGAACTTGGGTGGCATCGGGGGAGCTGGGACACCAAGTTAGGCTGTTGCGATGAGCCACTGAGGGATGATGGAAATGCTAACGCCTCCCCTCACCTCCCACCATGTGCAAATTTGTCTCCAAAATGAAGGATGCCCTTCTCTGAGTCATGCCTGCTCCCTCCCTCCAGCCCCTCTGGTGACAGTGCCATGCTTTAGTGGGATGTTGCAAGAGCACACGTGCGGGGTCACCTATTACAGCTTAGTTATTTCTTGTTAAAAGGATGAATGGTGGCGTCAGAGCCACTTGGCTCGCTCTAGAAATAGAATCGATTGCCTCTTATGCAGTTCTTCTCAAACTCTTCCAATTCATGGCCTACCACTTGGGGAGGAAGGTCATGCAGAGCACTTAATCCACTCCTCAGGGCTCTTCATCTGAGAAAGGAACCTCAGAGCAGCCAGTGGGGAGCGTAGGCTCAGAATATACACTACTTAGTGAACAAAAGCATCAACATATAAGATGTTTAAAGCATTACTATAACATGTGGCCGGGCATGGTGGTGCAAGCCTGTAATCCCAGTTCTTGGGAGGCTGAGACAGGAGGATCACAGGTTTGAGGACAGCCTCAGCAACTTAGCAAGACCCTGTCTCAAAATATAAAATTAAAAATAGGGCTAGGGTGTAGCTCATAGGTAGAATGCCCCTGGGTTCAATACCCAGTACCAAAAAAAAAAGTGTCATTTCCCTTACCAGCCACAGGACCCAGAGATAATGCAGTGGGCTGTAATATGATTAGTAAAAAGTCTGCGAAGAGAAAGGCCCGCCCAGGAGACCAGGCCCGCCAAAAAGTTAACAAAGAAAATTTCACCCAGGAGAGGAAGTCCCGCCCAGGAGAGGAAGTCCCGCCCAGGAGAGGAGACCTGCAAACAGAAGAAAAAAACCCTCATGAACGCAGTCATTGATCTTCATTCCAAATAAGGAGAGGACCCTTGTAGTTGGCTAATGCAGCTTCTGAAACTGGTGGGCTCACTATAAAAAGGGGAAGGGGACCTGAAGAAAGGGCTACCATTCCGGTCTTTGTGGGGAGTGTTAGTCACCGGCTGAATAAAGGCTTCTTGACCTTAACTGAGATAAGTGGTCATGGATCTTTAGTTCTTTGCATGGTTTAACAGGCAAGCCCATGCTCTACCCTACCTGGTGACCCAGCCGTGGGTGCCTTGGGATTTGCATGGAGGGTGACTGCCAGGGAGGACAGAGACTGAACAATGAGGAGAAACGAAGACCAGGTGGCTTAGCATCAAGCCTGATTTGGATTTAGAATGTACCCCTAACCCTCACGGAAACAAGGTAGCAATGTTGGAAGTGGGGCTTGGTTGCTAAGGAGGTATCCCTGGGGGTGTGTCCTTGGGGATGATAACTCTTTTGTCCTCCCCTTGCTCTCTTGTGGAGGCTTCCGGCCTCCATGATGTGAGAGCGGAGCGTTGCAGGCTCTCGCTCACTCTCTCTCCGCCTCCTGCCACCATACCCTGAGCTTCAGAACCTGGCTTCACACGGACTGAACCCAGAATCTCCAAAAACAACGTGAGCAAATAGATCTTCCTTCCTCTAAGTTGTGTGGTCAGCCGTTTTGGATGATAGCAGTGAGAGTGTTGGCCGAAACACTCGAGGATGTCGGGTAAGTCCTTACTCTCCCTGAGTCTGATTCCTCTCACCTATACAACAAGGGCTTTGTTGGAACTCCCTGATCCTCCAGCTCCAGGATCTGTAAGTCTAAGTGACTGTAGGACCTGAGTTTCTTGCCTGACTTTTACTTTCATACCCGAGTATCTCCTTCAGTCCTCCTGCCCTCCCCTAAAGTACAGAAAGCACGTATCGTTGTGCCCATTTTTCAAGATGGGAACATCAAGACCTCAAGGCCACATGGGACTATTCACAAATTTACAAACCACTTGAGCTAGAGCCCATTACAACTCACCCAGGTGAACCCTAACTCTCCCGAGGGGATGGCAGCAGCTAGTGCTGCAAGGCCTGACTCACCTCACTCCCTACACACCCCGTTACCCTGCTCCCAGGCCCTTCCAGCCCTTGTTGGGCCCTGGTCCTCCTGCAAACTCTCTGGACATCATCAGGGGGCCAGGAAGATGCCTGTGCCCCACACTGACTCTCAGAACACATTGCTATTTCGGTTTCAGGGCCACCATCAAAGCCCATCATGCAGGCCCTTCCCCCTGCTTGTAACTGGAATCCATCCGCTCATTAGCATGGGGAGGAGGACACTGGGGGCTTTTTCGGGCCGTCCTGATTTAGAAGGTGTTCCCTTCGCAGCTCCTGGGCCTTGGAGGAATCTGCGTCCTGCCGGTGTGCGCCTGTGTTTATTATGGAAATTACCATTCGCCCATACATATAAATCTACCAGAGAGCCCTTTGTCATTTCCAATAGTTCCACAGGCTGCACCAGGAGAAGACTGAGCAGAGCTGAGGCTATTTTAGAGATGCTGAGATCTCCATCTTTGTGCTGACATCGGAAGGATCCTGGCAACTCGAAGAGCCCCGTGACGGTCTCCAGGCCCCAAGAGCTTGCCGCGTGGCCAGCGCTGCCCTCCGAGCTTCACACGTATCATCCCGTTTATCCTCACAACAACCCCGGTCTCCATACTTTATATGGGACCAGATGCTAGAAAAGATTGAAGCGAATTGCTTAATATCACAGAAATGGGCCGGGCGTGGCGGCGCACACTTGTAATCCCAGTACTTGGGAGGCTGAGACCGGAGGATCCGGGTTCACGGCCAGCCTCAGCTACTTAGTGAGGCCCTCTGCAACTTAGTGAGACCCTGTTTCAAAATAAAGAATAAAAAATAGGGCTGGGGATGGGGCTCGGAGGTAGAATGCCCCTGGGTTCAATCCCCAGTACCGCAAAAAAAAAAAAATCACAGAAATGGAAAGCAGCCGCCCTTAACTACCTCACTTCTAGGTCATCTCCCTGGCTCTTGGATTCTTTGGGGCATAAAGTCATGGAGGGAAGAGAGAAAGGAATGGGGGTCATACATTCCTTGGCAATGGGGACTCCCCCAAAGCATTCTCCCACTATATCTTCCCTGGAGGAAAATGTCCTCCCCTCTGGGGGAGGTGTCTCCTCCATAGAATGAGACTCAGGGCTCAAAATCTTGGTCTTTCGCTACCTTTGTGGTACAATCATCTTTCTGTGTCCTGCTTCAATCGTTAAGAATTCTTTCAGGCTGCAGCTACAGCTCGGTAATAGAGTACTTGCCTAGCATGTGCAAAGACCTTGGTTCAATCCCCCAGTGGAGGAGGAGGAGGAGGAGGAGGAGGAGGAGGAGGAGGAGGAGGAGGAAGAAGAAGAAGAAGAAGAAGAAGAAGAAGAAGAAGAAGAAGAAGAAGAGGAGGAGGAAGAAGAGGGAGTCTTTCCATTGTGCCAGAAACATGAAAATCTCTGGCCTGGGCTGGGGACACACTGCTACCCAGGGACTCCAGCGATGTTGCCAGACCTCTGGCTCTGTGTCCAACTCTCAGCCCTGCATGTGTCTGCTCGGAATCATCCTGCAGCAGGCTTGCCCCAGCGGGCAGCCACGAAGGTCATCAGCAGGCCAGACTCTCATCCTCTCAGAACATTCTGCCCCCAAATCCATGGACCAATAGCAGGGGAGATTCTAATGGCCCTGCTAGAGCCACACATCCATCCCTGAATGTCCCCGTTGCCAGAGGGATGGGTAAACTAACGACCAACGTGGACCACGCGACTACTCCTGGGGGGAACAGAGAGATGCTAATTGGCAACCACGTCAAGGCCACCAAGGAACTGTATTTTCAAAGAAATGGACTGTATTAGACTGTTTTCTCCAAAGATGGACCCCCAAATGCCCCCGTCCCACAGGCTTTTCAGAGTGCCATTGTCACTCTGCAACACAGTTCTCTGTGTGGCCTTGGCCTGCCCCGATTCTCTCCCCTTTCTTGCTCATAGTTCTCAAGAGTAACTGTAGGAATGGGGAGCGGGTGCAGACAGGGACGAAACAGCCGGGGTCTTTCTTCTGTCCCTTCTAGGCAATAGAATGTCTTGAGTCAGGAAGAAGCTGCCTGGGACCTCCAGAGATCTGCCTTCTCTGGAAACAGAATGTCCTTCAAAGCTTTAGCCCAGTGAGTCGTGTTGCTTCTGGGGCATAGAACCTGGGCCGCGCTGCCTCTCAGGGCCTCCAGCAGTGGGGCAAGAGCGACATGCGCAGTTGAGATTCTATGCGCTCGGGCAGCTTTCTTCAGCCTTGGAACACTTCTCACAGTGGCCTTCGTTTGTCCTTTGCTGCCTATGAGTAAAAATTCTGCTTCATAGAGCTTGTTGTGTGTGTGTTCGGTCTCACCAAACTCAGACACATTGGTAACCAGTTCACGGTTACCAACCGCTTGGCACCCTCCCCCATCTCACAGTTGGGTTTATGTCCCTTCCCCCTTGAAGCTGGGTGGATCTCCATGGCTTGTCCACCAAGAGAATATGACAAAAGTGATGCTGTCCTCATTTATGATCCCAGCCTGAGAAACTGGCAGCTTCCACTCCTGGCCTCTTGAAACACTCACCTCTAGAGCTCCCATCTGAGAAGATCAAGGGCGCCATGTTGTGAGGAAGCCCAGGCTACACAAGAGGCCAACGGCGATGTTCCGACTGGCAACCCCAGTGGAGGTCCAAGCCAACAGCCAGTACCAGATGAGAGTGGTGTTGTTGCCCCTGTTTCTTTTCCTTTTTTTTTTTTTTTTTTGCAGTACCGGGGATTGAACCCAGGGGCATTCTACCTCCGAGCTACACCCCCAGCCCTATTTTTTTATTCTTTATTTTGAAACAGGGTCTCACTAAGTTGCAGAAGGACTCACTAAGTAGCTGAGGCTGGCCGTGAACCCGGATCCTCCGGTCTCCACCTCCCAAGTACTGGGATTACAAGCGTGCGCCACCACGCCCAGCTCCCCAGTTTCTTCATCCTGCACTTCCCAGAGTCCTCGATGCACAAGGAGGAATGAGCTCTCCTCTCCTGGCAGCACCTCACTGTGTTGGGAGGGTGGGACCCGAGTCAGACTGCCCTCGCCACCTGCCAGCAATGTGTCCTTCCTTTGGTGCCTCTGTCATCCTCCCCGTGTCTCCCTGTCCTGTCTGTGAAGGAGAGATAACAGTAGTGCCCATCTTGTGGGTGGCTAGAGGATTACCCGAGACAACCCAGGTGAAGGATTCTGCACTTGCTTATGTTAATTTAAACAAGACCAGGGCTCATTGTTGAAATAAGAATCCCAGCAGAGACCCAGGTCTTGCTTCATCCAGCGTCCGCCCCCTTCTCTGGTTTTACAATGACAATTCACAAGTATTTATACCTTTCAGAAAACAGGAATGTCCACTTAAATATCATTACCAGGGCAATAAATTATTAAGCCAGACAATCAATCAGAATTATTGGTTTTTTGAGTGAAGGGTATTTGCCATGGTGTATAGCCATCTTTGAAGCCAGGGAGCCACGTAAAACTCTTCTCTTAGAAATAGCATTTGTAAGGACGGATTTTTTTTGATGCTGACTAGAATCCGATTTCTTATAGCTGCAGGGGAAGCAGAGATCTTTTTTTACATCTTATCTTGCTGAAATTTCTTTCACCAGCAGTTATAAGGACCCACGGTGTCAAGACCGAATATTGGAATTCTATTAGTCAGCACCGAGGTGGGAAAAACCGTGGCCTGAGGTCAATTCTTTTTTTTTTTTTTTTTTTTTTTTTTTTGCGGTACCGGGGATTGAACGCAGGGGTGTTCTACCTCCGCGCTACGCCCCCGGCCCTATTTTTTATACTTTATTTTGAACCCGGGTCTCACGAAGTTGCAGAGGGCCTCACTAGGTAGAGAGAGACAGGAAGAGAAAGAGAGAGAGAGAGAGAGCTGAGGCTGGCCGGGAACGAGGTCAATTCTTACACTAGAAAAGAGAAGAGGGGAGCCAGGCGTGGTGGCGCACGCTTGTAATCCCACTTTGGGAGGTGGAGACCGGAGGATCTACTCAGCTACTTAGTGAGGCCCTCCGCAACTTCGTGAGACCCGGTTTCAAAATAAAGTATAAAAAATAGGGCCGGGGGTGTAGCTCGGAGTTAGAACGCCCCTGGGTTCAATCCCCAGTACCACAAAAAAAAGAAAAAGAAAAAGAAAAGAGAAGAGAAGAGGGCAGAATGGCGCTACTCAATGAAATGTGCAGTGATTAATAACTTTTATTCATAACAGCACAACATAACATCAGTACCTGTTAGGTATGGTGCTCGTCTTTGTTCCTAGGATATGAAACCCAACTAAAACCAGGGTCCAAATGGGCCGAGTCACCATGACTTCAGACAGAGTCCATCCACCAAAAAGTTATTGAAATTTTTTTCAAATTCTTCAATTGTGCTGGATGCAGTGGCGCATGCCTATAATCCCACTACTCGGGAGGCCGAAACAGGAGGATCACAGGTTCAAGGTCAGCCTCAGCAACTTGGGGAGGCCCTCAGCAACTTAGCAAGACTTTGTTTCAAAATAAAAAAATGAAAAGGGCTGGGGGTGTAGCTCGGAGGTAGAATGCCCCTGGGTTCAATCCCCAGTACCACACACACACACACACACACACACACACACACACACACACAATGCAATTGCCTATCTCAATCCTTTTGAAGGGGACACCTGATCAGAAACACTTCCCAGTTTCCTGGCCCTCCCACCTCCATCTCTTTCATCCTGCATCTGATTCCTCTTATGCCACCTTCCTCCAATCCCCGCCCCCAGTCCGAGCTCCAACCCCTGGCTCCAGATCCTTCCTCAGCCCCCCACCCCCTTCTCCCTGATTCTACATTCCAGGGAGCCAGTCTGAGGACGCCACAGCCGCCCTGGAGGTGGGTCCAGGGAGTAAGAAGTGGAGGAAATGGAGGAGACAGACCAGAGCCCTCTTGAGTGAGCAGGGGAAGGGACGGGCTGGGACACTTGCAGAGGAATCCTTTCTGTCCTGTTGCACAGCCGTCAGTGGATAAAGACTCAGTGGCGGGTATCTCTCTTCTTCCTAACTACATCAGCAGTCCCAGCGTGACATTTGTTATATATCATCTCTACTCTAGTCCCCTGGGAAGTGCGGCAAATCAGAGTCGGAAGGGAAGGAGGTCTTGCGTCTCCCAGCCCAGCTGTTCACAGCAGCAGGGAAATGGCACACCAGGCTTTCTGGATCATTCCACAGCCCCGAGGCTAGCCCTGCCACCAACCCCCAGGGCACACTGGGCAGTCACTGGAATCCCCTCCTCTCACCAGCCTGCCCCATCTAGCTCAGATCAATGCAAGGCTCAACCGAAGTTGCAAAGCTGTCTTCCCCTTCCCCCAGTCAGAGATCTCTTTTCCCGCCCATGTATCCCCTGCCCCCTGCCCACCATTGGGCTCAACTGCTTTGGCTTAAGAAATTCTCTCTGAGCTAGGGTGGTGGTGCACTCCTGTAATCCTAGTACTTGGGAGGCTGAGACAGGAGGATCACAGGTTCGAGACCAACCTTAGCAACTTAGCAAGACTCTCAGCAGCCTAGCAAGACTGGCGGTGGGAAGGAAGGAAGGAAGGAAGGAAGGAAGGAAGGAAGGAAGGAAGGAAAGAAGGAAAGGAAGGAAGAAAGGAAGGAAAGAAGGAAATTCTCTTTGAAACAGTCCCCACAGCAGCAGTCCTTTGGCACCGGATGTGAGCTTCTTGACCACAGGGGCTTTGTCTAGCACATAGTAGCTTCACAATAAATATCGACCAATGAATAAATTAGTGCTCACTAATACAAGCACATCGCTTAGCTTAGACCGTGTTGCTTGCTAACACCTGGCAGAGAGCAGGCTTTGGAGGGGATGGGATATACAGGGTACTCATTCAGCCAGTGAACGATACTAGTTACACCTGTGTGTCAATCACAGTGCCCGGCACTGAGATACAGGTGGGCTTGGCAGGAATTGCCACTGTCCTTGTAAGGATGCAAGGATGCTTGGGACATCCCGGCCCCACCCCAAAACAGAACTCACCAGCCCCCTGGGCCTCTGCTGCAAAGAACCCTCTTTCCAGCACCCCACTCCATACTCCACCTAGGGCCCTCTCCCACCTCCCACCCCACCCCACCCCAGGAGATGCTGGTGAGAACCTGCCCGGATGAAGGACCAGAGGTGAGGGGCAGCAGTCACTGAAAGGGGCCACTATCAGGTTAGACAAACCCCAGGGCGCCCGGCAGCACCGCTCACCGCCCCGGGGACCAAGCTCCTGGGCTGCAAACGCCTCATCGGTGTTTCATCCCGGGATCTCATCTTCCTCCGCAGCCTTTGCTCCCTTCTGTGGGTTCACTTCACACCTCCGTGCCCCAGAGAGGCCCCCAACCAAGGGGGACACGCAGGCCTTGAGCGGCCAGACTGTCCTCCAGAGTCCCCCACGGTCCCTCACGCGCGTCCTGTGATGCGCTCAGGTGCCTCTCAGCCCAGCCCCGCAGCCCAGGCCTCTGCAGAAGGATAGCTGTGCACCCCCTCCCCGGGGAGGGATCCCCTGCCTCTTCATGCCCCCACCCGGCGTCCCCACTCCCCCTGGGGAACCTGGGCTTGACACAGCCGGGCTGGAAGCCTCTCTCAAGTCCCTGCAGGCAGATCTGGGATGGGATCCGGGATTGCGAGCATGAAAAGGACTTGGGAGATAAGAGGGCTGCTATTCATCTCCTTCCAACAGCAGAATGATCGGCACTTACCTTTTCCCCTTGTCTCGCAGAACCGACTGAAAACTAAAGCAGCCGGAGGCCTCGGCAGGACCCGGCAACCTCTGGAAACGGCAGGAGTTTATTAGTTTGGCAGTGGATGGGCAGGGGCAGCGGGAGTGAGCTGAAGAGCAAGAGACAGGCAGGGGCTGCGGCTCATTCTCTTCTGGTCTCCAAACACAGCCCGACTCGGGCTGCAGGGGCAGCGTGGGAGTGGGGCTGAGTCTCTAGGACACAGCGACAGGCTGGAGCTCTGCTCTGGGGACCTTGGCATGGCCCTTGCTCTCTCTGGGGGTCAGTTGCTCAGCTCTGAAATGCAGAAATTGGCTGGGTGTGGTGGTGCTTGCTTGTAATCCTAGTACTTGGGAGGCTGAGACCGGAGGATCCAAGTTCATGGCCAGCCTCAGCTACTTAGTGAGGCCCTCCACAACTTAGTGAGACCCTGTTTCAAAATAAAGAATAAAAAAATAGGGCTGGGGTGTATCTCGGAGGTAGAATGCCCCTGGGTTCCATCCCCAGTTCTGCAAAAAAAAAAAAAATACAATATGAAATAAAATGCAGAAATTGAATTTGACCAGTAGAGTTTCCAACTCTTCGTATCATGGGACCCTCTCTATGCACAGTGTTTGGTGGAAGTCCCGTATGTGAAATGACTGAAAGGCAGTGGCCAGGTGGACCCAAAGTCCAGGCCCTGGTCCTGCAGAGACCCCTACCCCCAGGAATGCAGTGTGCAGACTCGTAGCCTCGTGGTCTCAGGGCTCCACTGTCCCGGGAAGGAAGCAGCAGGCAGGACTGGCAAGGATACCCAGGAGGGTGTCCTAGACTACAGCAGGTGCCAAGGCCCTGAGGCAGGAGCAGGGGAGTTCTGGGTAAGCACCATGGAAGGGCCTGTACTGGCACAGAGGAGCCCTCATGGGGATTCAGGAGTCCTAGTGAGACGGTCACAGGGAGCAGTTGCAGGGAGCTGGCTTTGAGAAAGTGCTGACTTAGCTGGTCCTGTTGCCCCGGTCCAAACACTTCACAGGAGGAGCCCGGTGAGCCTTCTGGAACACTGGACACTCCAGATCTCCTCGGGAGGCAGAGGTCAGCCTGGAAAGCAGCTCCCCAGAACGTTCCCACACAGACCTGGAACTCCTCTGTGGCGCCTACTGATCCTCACACTTCCTACCCATCTCTCTGTCCCTCTTGATCAGAGATGAAGATGCCAGGTCTGGGGGTGACTCTAGCTGCCAACCTGTCGTGGTCTGTGGGAGCTGGGTAAGAAAACTTGCAAAGGAATAAGACACTGCTGTGCCCCACTTCCTGCTCCTCAAAGTGAATCTTCAGTGTGAGAAGAAAATCTTTTTAAGCAATGGTGCTGGGACAACCTGATATTCACAAGCAAATGAACAGAGAAGGACCCCTTCTTTACACCATAGACAGAAATTAACTCCAAGCCGGGTGTGGTGGCGCACGCTTGTAATCCCAGTACTTGAGAGGCTGAGACTGGAGGATCCGGGTTCGCGGCCAACCTCAGCTACTTAGTGAGGCCTCTGCAACGTAGTGAGACCCTGTTTCAAAATAAAGAATAAAAAAAATAGGGCTGGGGGTGTAGCTCGGAGGTACAATGCCCCTGGGTTCAATTCCCATTACTGCGAAAAAAAAAGAAAGAAAGAAATTAACTCCAAAATGACTCATTGAACTAAACTTAAGAGCTGAACTACAAAAAACTCTTAGAAGAAAACACAGGAGTAGATCTTCATGAGCTTGGTTTAGACGAAGTCATCTCAAATACAACCCCAAAAGCACAAGTAACAAAACAAAAATAGGTATTTTGGACTTTGTCAAAGTTTAAAACTTTTGAGCTTCAAAGGACATTGTCAAGAAAATATATCTGGGCATGGTGGTGCACACCTGCAATTCCAGTACTTGGGAAGCTGAGGCAGGAGGATCGCGTTGGAGGCCAGCCTCAGCAACTTAGTGAGGTCTGCTGCAACTTAGTGAGACCCTGTTTCTTTTTTTTTTCACGTTTTTATTGGTGCATTGTAGTCTCACATCACAATGAGTATCAGTTTGGTGTTAACATACACGCACACAGCTCTTGGTGTCCCTCCCCCCGCCCAGCTCCCCTGCCACATGTAGTACTGAGAATGATGTTGGTATAATCTCATATGTACACATTGTTTATGATAGTAATTCCATAGATTCACTTCTTTCTTGCCCTTCCCCTTCCCTTGTACCCCTTCCCTTGCACCACTGAGGGTTCTCTGTTGTCATTGGAGTCCCTTTTGTGTCCCCACTACTCCCTAGGTTGCGCATATTAATAAAAACATATGACCCTTCTCTTTTTGTAACTGACTAATCTCACTTAACATAATGTTCTCCAGATCCTTCCATTTTCTTGCAAATGCTGTTTTGTTCTTCTTTATTGCTGAGTAGAATTCCATTGTGTGTATTTCCCATAATTTTGTAATCCACTCATCTGTTGATGGACACCTAGGTTGGTTCCATAATTTGGCCACTGTGAATTGTGCTGCTATGAACATGGGTATGCATATATTACTGTTGTTTTCTAGTTTCAATCCCTTTGGTAAGATACCCAGTAGTGGAATAGCCGGATCATATGGTGGATCCATTCCCAGTTTTCTGAGGAATCTTCACACTGATCTCCACAGTGGTTGAACTAGTTTGCAATCCCACCAACAGTGTAGAAGAGTCCCAATTTCCCCACATCCTCGCCAACATTTGTTGTTGTTTGACTTCTTAATGCTTGCCATTCTAATTGGGGTCAGATGAAATCTTAGAGTAG
>PVJS01030748.1:9368-23977 GCA_004027185.1 Glis glis | reverse complement strand
TAAAGATTGTGAGGCTGTGTTCCCACCAATAGAAACACAGCACAGAAGCCCGCACTAAAGATAAAACGCCCAGCAATTTCCTCCATGTTGTTCTTGTACGCCAGACCTTCCTGGTGACAGGAACCCTTTTTGCAAAAAGTAAACTTCGCCTTGCCGAGCTGCTTTCAACTATGTGTCTTTTTTTAATGACGCCATAAAAATTTACTTCTAACACTAGGGATTGAACCCAGGGACATTCTACCTCAGAGCTACACCCCCAGCTCCTTTTAATTTTTTATTTTGAAACAGGGTCTCACTGAGGGTCTTGCTACCTCCCAAGTCCTGGGATTGCAGGTGTGCCCATGCCTATTTAAAGGGGCATATTAATAGAACCTAGCCCATAGGGCTGGTGTGGATTAAATGAGTCAATTTGCCGGATGTGAGACGCAGTAGTCTGTACTGTAGATGTGTCTTGCTATTATTTTATTATTATTGTCATCATTACAGAAGCAGGTGGCTTGTAGTGGGCATAGCACTGGACCCAAGATTAGAAGGTGTGACACTGACTAGCTGTGCAATCTTTTCTTTTGTTGCTTTGCCTCTCTGAGCCATAGCCCCATGTGAGGATTAGGTGAGTTAATATCTATAAGGTACTTAGCATTCTGCCTGGTTTATGGTAGGTACTTTTTTACCTTTTCTTTTTGTGGTGCTGGGGATTGAATCCAAGGCCTTGCACATACTGAGCAAGAGCTTTGCCACTGAGCCACACTGGCAGCCCATATAGTAGGTACTTCCCCCCCTCCCCAGTACTGGGGATGGAACCCCAGAGGAATTCTACCTTCAAGCTAAACCCCCAGCCCTATTTTATTTTTCATTTCGAAACAGGGTCTCACTAGGTTGATGAGAGTCTCACTACTTGAATCTGCAATCCTCCTGTCTTAACCTCCCAAGTACAGAGGATTTAGTAGGTACTTTTTTTTTCTTTCGGTACTGGGGCTTGAACCCAGGGGCATTCTACCTCCGAGCTACACCCCCAGCTCTATTTTTTATTCTTTATTTTGAAACAGGGTCTCACTAAGTTGCAGAGGGTCTCACTAAGAAGCTGAGGCTGGCTGCGAACTTGCGATCCTCCTGTTTCAGCCTCCCAAGTATTGGGATTACAAGCGTGCGCCACCACGCCCGGCTAGTAGGTACTCTAAAATGTGTGCACCTAAAATTAACAGGGCGAACCCTCTGGAGCGAGGGTTGCAGGGCCCTGCCCACCTCCCTCCCGGCTGCCGAGCCGCAAGAAGTCCATGACCACCAGGGGGCGGTGGCGCGCCGCAGTGGGATCCTCTGCGGTGCTGGGTGTGCCGTAGGCGAGCTGTTCCGACTTCTTAGTTTTTGTCCCTTATTTTTCCTTCCCTCTTTTTCATCTCCCCTCATGAGTTACCTGCTTTCAGCGGCCTCCATATACGGGTCCCGCACCCAAGAGGAAAAGGTTAGGAGCATTCTGCAATAGCCAGGATTGGGGTCAGCATCAGAAACAGAGAGACGGGAAATCCATGGTGCCCCTGATAGGATGCAGGAGCCGCCCGGCAGCTCCACCAGCAAAGCGTCTGTTTCACAACTTTTTTTTTTTTTTTCGGTACCAGGGATTGAACGCAGGGGCGTTCTACCTCCGCGCTACACCCCCGGCCCTATTTTTTATACTTTATTTTGAAACCGGGTCTCACGAAGTTGCAGAGGGCCTCACTAAGGAGAGAGAAAGAGAGAGAGACAGGGAGAGAGAGAGTGAGAGCGCTGAGGCTGGCCGCGAACCCAGATCCTCCGGTCTCCGCCTCCCAAAGTACTGGGATTACAAGCGTGCACCACCACGCCCGGCTTTATTCTTTATTTTGAAACGGGGTTCTCACTAAGTTGCAGAGGGCCTCACTAAGTAGCTGAGGCTGGCCGCAAACCTGGATCCAGCTACTTAGGCCCTCCGCAATTTAGTGAGACCCTGTTTCACAATAAAGAATAAAAAAAAAATAGGGCTGGGGGTGTAGCTCAGAGGTAGAATGCCCCTGGGTTCAATCCCCAGTTCCTCAAAAAAAAAAAAAGGTCTCATAATCTGAATTTGTCTTATTTTTCTTCATGATTACCTTCAGGCAAGTCACTTTTGATAACAATATTACATAAGCCGTGTTATCTGTTTCTCATTACCTAATATCAGGAGGCCTATTGTATAGGTTGGTACCATATTGGTGATGCTGTTTGATCACAGGGTCATCTGTGACAGTCACCTGCCCTCCCCGACCCCCATACCCCATATTAATCGGACACCACAAGACGCAACCACCTAAGTCCATGATGTGGGACAAATAGTCCAGTTTCTCCAACAAATCCATGGTCATACTGGCCTCCGGATACCTTTCAAAACAGCAGGCACACCCTGCCACAGGACCTCACATGAGCTGCTTAGCTGGATGCTTCAGGCTCAGGTTCCCCCTGGGGCTGTGAGCCAGCGATGGACCACAGCTGTAGCCATCGCAGGCTCCCTGGGGCTGCAAACCCACTCCCAGGTCCGCTCTCGAGTTTGTTGGCAGACCTTGGTTCCTCGCCAGCTGTTGGCCAGAAGCTTCAGTTCTTAGCCACAGGTGTCTCCCTACAAAGCTGCCTCATGTCATGGCACCCGGCTTCCCCTAAAGCGTTGACAGAAAGAGAGAGAGAGAGAGAATGCCCAAAACAAAAGCCACGAGCTTTTAATTTCCTAATCATAAAAGCGTTAAACCTAGCTGGGCGTGGTGGTGCACATTTATAATCCCAGTACTTAGGAGGCTGAGACCGGAGGATCCGGGTTTGCAGCCAGCCTCAGCTACTTAGTGAGACTCTGTTTCCAAATAAAGAATAAAAAATAGGGCTGGGGGTGTAGCTCAGAGGTAGAATGTCCCTGGGTTTCATCCCCAGTACCACAAAAAAAAAAAAAAGGGACTCGCAGTGCTAAGGATTTTGAGATGGGAGAGTGTCCTCGATGGCCCAGCTGGGCCTGTGTTATCACTAGGATCCTCATACGGGGAAAGAGGAAGCCCAGGAGGGTCAGTGTCAGCGGTAAAAGGGAGATGCGATGATGGGAATGGACGGAGTGTCACACTGTGGAGACGGAAGAAGGGACCATGTGCCAAGGAGTGCGGGCAGCCTGTAGAAGGTGGAAAAGCCAGGGGAACAGATTTCTCCCGGGAGCCTGCACGAGGAACACAGTCTTGCAGATGTCTTGATTTTAGCTCAGTAAGATTACTTAGATGCCTGACACCCAGAACGGCAAAATACTAGTTCTATGTTGTTTTAAGCCACTAAGGTTGTGGTCATTTATTACAGCAGTGATAGGAAATGAATACATCATCACGTTGGCTGTGTCGGATTAGTTAGAAGTGAATCACTAACCGGGTGTGGTGGTGCATGCTTGTAATCCCAGTACTTGGGAGGCTGAGACAGGAGAATCCAGGTTCGCGGCCAGCCTCAGCTACTTAGTGAGGCCCTCCGCAACTTAGTGAGACCCTGTTTCAAAATAAAGAAAAAAAAATAGGGCTGGGGGTGTAGCCTGGAGGTAGAATGCCCCTGGGTTCAATCCCCAGTACCGCAAAAAAAAAAAAACAAAAACCCAGAAGTGAATCACTAAGTCTAGCCCACATTCACAGGATTCAAATAACATAACGCACTGTTATTAGGGGCCATTTTAGAAGCCCCCATCACAGTGAGTAAATTATTGTTAACTGCACATTAGAGGCAGGTAAACTGAGACTCAGAGGAACAAAATAACTTGCCTGAGGTCATATGGCTAATAATGGTGGAGTCTGTTCCATTTGACACTTAAAATAAATTGCAAACTCCTTTGATAAGTAGCTTACAAAGACCTACCTGATCTGGGTCCCACCTCCCTCCCTGATCTTAAACAAACTAAGCTTATTTTCACCCCAGTGACTTTACACGTGCTAGTTCCTCTCCAAACTGCTCTTCAAGGGGCTGTCTCCTTCCCATCTATCCTTCAAGTCCCAGTTCAAATATAAGTATTCTCTGGCCACTTTTTTTTGTTGGGGAGGGGTACTGGGGATTGAACCCAGGAACCTTCTACCTCCAAGCTACACCCCCACCCCTCTTTTATTTTGAAACAGGGTCTTGCTAAATTGCTGAGGCTGGTCTTGAACCTGAGATCCTCCTTTCCCAGACTCCCAAGTACTGGGATTACAGGTGTGCTCTACCGTGCCCAACGACTATTTATAAACCCCATTTTGGTTTATGTGGTGTAGTGTGGTATGTGTGTGTGTGTGTTACTGGGGATTGAACCCAGGGGCATTCTGCCTCTGAGCTACACCCTCAGCCCTACTTTATTTTATTTTTGTGGTACCGGTGATTGAACCCAGGGGCGTTCTACCTCCGCGCTACACCCCCGGCCCTATTTTTTATACTTTATTTTGAAACCGGGTCTCACGAAGATGAGGAGGGCCTCACTAAGTAGAGAGAGAGAGAGAGAGAGAGAGAGAGAGCCGAGGCTGGCCGCAAACCCGGATCCTCCAGTCTCCGCCTCCCAAAGTACTGGGATTACAAGCGTGCGCCACCACGCCCGGCTTATTTTATTTTATTTTTAAACAGGGTCTCACTAAATTGCGAAGGGTCTCATTAAGTAGCCGAGGCTGGCTATGAACCTGCAATCCTCCTGTCTCAGCCTCCCAAGTACTGGGATTACAAGTGTGTACCGCCATGCCGAGCTCCACTTTGGTTTATCTTTGTGTGTGTGTGTGTGGGGGTTACTGGGGATTGAATCCAGAGGCATTCTACCTTTGAGCTACACCCCCAGCCCTATTTTATTTCTTATTTGGAAACAGAGTCTCGCTAGGCTGATGAGTCTCACTACTTGATGAGGCTGTCCTCGAAATTGCGATCCTCCTGCCTCAGACTCACAAGTACTGAGATTACAGGCATGCGCCACCACGCCTGGCCACTTTGGTTTATCTTATTGTTTGCCTACTGTCTAATATCTGTTCCCACTACTCCATCCCTTATGAGGACAGGGGCTTTGCCTGCTTTGTTCCCTACTCTATCCCCAGTACTGACACACAGTAAGCACACAGTAAGTGTTCAATAAGTATTTTCTAAATACATGAATAACTTCATAGGGGTGTAAAACAGTTAAAAACAAACCATTCAACTCACTCTTAGGGGAATATTGAAATAGCAGTTCTTACCTGGCAGAGTTTATAAGGATTAAAAGACATAAACAAAAGGAATATCAAAACTTAAAGTCATAGGATATTTTTTTTTTTTTTGCGGTACTGGGGATTGAACCCAGGGGCGTTCTACCTCCGTGCTACACCCCCGGCCCTATTTTTTAATACTTTATTTTGAAACTGGGTCTCACGAAGTTGCGTAGGGCCTCACTAAGTAGAGAGAGAGAGAGACAGGGAGAGAGAGAGAGAGACAGGAAGAGAAAGCGAGAAAGCTGAGGCTGGCCGTGAACCCGGATCCTCCGGTCTCCGCCTCCCAAAGTACTGGGATTACAAGCGTGCGCCACCACGCCCGGCCATAGGATATATTTTTAAGGAAATGAGAGTTTCGATTCTCCCACCAAGGCAGGCTGACCTGGGGGCATTCACAGGGTCCTGTGCTCTGAGAGCCCTTTGTGTCCAGACAGGGAAGAAGCCTGGCAGGAGGGGCAGCGATGCACCAGTACCACTATTTGGGTAATAACTGACCATTTTCTTCCCAGACTGGTTCTGCTGGTCCCCACACCCCTTCCCACGGGCAAAAACCTTCTTAGCCAGGAACTGGCGACCCTGCAGGTCAACCGTGAATTTAATGAGGTCTGTCAGGCGGAAGTGCCCAGCTTGGTTAGGGAGGCTGGGCTCTTGTGATCTTGGACAGGAGCCTGCTTTCTCTATCTGTTGGGGAGGGGGAGACGGGTGCAGAGGACTGACGTAATTATCTCGGTTCACAGTCCACTCTTATAATTGGTTTGTGCAAGACTCCTCCCTGACTTCATTAATTCACTCACTCATTCATTTCTTTTTATCCCTCTCTCTCCCTCCTGTCACCCTCCTCCTCCACTCTGTTTAGTGAATATTGTTGAGTTTGTATATAGTTTTGTCAAATGTGTAGCATTGTTTCATGTGAATGTGATTTTAATTTGTGTGTGTGTGTGGTGTGTGTGATTCTGGAGATTGAAGCGAGGGGCATTCTACCTCTGAGCTGCACCACCAGCCCTATTTTATTATTTATTTATTTATTTACTTATTTATTTATTTGGGGCTACTGGGGATTGAACCCAGAGACATTCTACCTCCAGGCTATACCCCCAGCCCGATTTTGTTTCTTATTTGGAAACAGTGTCTCACTAAATTGCAGAGGGCCTCACTAAATTGTGGAGGCTGGCTTCAAATCTGCGATCCTCCTGTCTCAGCCTCCCAAGTACTGGGATTACAAGCGTGCACCACCACGCCTGGCTCATTTTTTTTAGTTTGAAATAGGGTCTCACTCAGTTGCTGAGGGTCTTGCTGAATTGTTGAGTCTGACTTCAAACCTGTGAATCTTCTGTCTCAGCCTCCCAAATACTGGGATTACAGGCGTGCGCCACCACACCTGGTTTAATTTTTTAAAAAGAGACAATCTTAGCTGGGCGTGGTGGCGCACGCTTGTAATCCCAGTACTTTGGGAGGTGGAGACCGGAGGATCCGGGTTTGCGCCCAGCCTCAGCGCTCTCGCTCTCTCTCTCCCTCTCTCTCTCTCTCTTTCTCTCTCCTTAGTGAGGCCCTCCTCATCTTCGTGAGACCCGGTTTCAAAATAAAGTATAAAAAATAGGGCCGGGGGTGTAGCGCGGAGGTAGAACGCCCCTGCGTTCAATCCCCGGTACCGCAAAAAAAAAAAAAAAAAAAGACAATCTTGCTATAGATCAGATTCTGTTTCTCATCCAGGAAGCCAGCCTCTCGGCCGCCCCCTAGTGAATCTCCTGGTAGTCACATCTTTGAGTCCCCAGTGTGATGGTACTTAGAAGTCTTTGGGGAGGTGATTAGGGTTAGATGAGGTCATGATGGTGAGGTCCTTGTGATGGAATTAGTGCCTTTCTAAGAACAGAAAGAGATGCCAGAGCGCATTCTCTGAATGTGTGTGTGCGTGCGTGTGTGCGTGCATGTACCCAGCATAGGCCCTGTGAATACACAGCAAGATGGTGCCACCTGTCAGCCAAGAGAGGAGCCTCAGAATGAAATCTACCCAGCTGGGCATGGTGGCGCACACATGTAATCCCAGTACTTGGGAGGCTGAGACAGGAGGATCAGAGGTTTGAGGCCAGCCTCAACAATTTAGTGAGATCCTCAGCAACTTCCCAAAATTCTGTTTCAAAATAAAAAAGGCTGGCAGTGTGACTTGGAGGTAGAATGCCCCTGGATTCAATCATTGGTACCACAAAAAAAAAACACAGAAATTTACTTCTTATCGTTCTAGAAGTTCAAGTAGGAAAATAGGCTTCTTTCTTTCTTTCTTTCTTTCTTTCTTTCTTTCTTTCTTTCTTTTTTTGGTACTGGGGACTGAACCCAGGGTTATTCTACCTCCAAGCTATACCCCTAGCCCTTTTGGTTTTTTGTTTTGAAACAGGGTCTAAGTTGCTGAGTCTGTTCTTGAACCTGTGCTCCTCCTGTCTCAGCCTTCCAAGTACTGGGTTTACAGGCGTGTGCTACCATGACCTGCCACCCTCCCACATTGAACAGAGCTGATCCTATTCACCCAGTAGGATATTGCAGGGATTGTGGTATGTGATTTTCCAAAGCTACCTGATAAATGACATCATAACCTCTTCCTTGCTGTCTCTTGGATCGCCCACTCTAGGGGAAGCCAGCTGCCATGTCATGAGGACACTCAAGCAGCCTATGGAGAGGACTAAGAGGCGGTGAGGCCTCCTGCCAACAGTTAGCACCAACTTGCCAGCCAGTGAATTCTCCAGCTCCAGAGACATCTTAACTGCAACCTGCTGACGGATGCCAAGTCGGAACCACTCAGTCAAGCCCCTCCTGAATTCCTGACCCACAGAAACTATGTAAGATAAGAAACACTTAAGCTGGGAGTGGTGGTGCATGCCTGTAATCCCAGTGCTTGGGAGGTTGAGACAGGAGGATCACAGGTTTAATCGAGGCCAAGGTGGTAAGTTAGGTAGACCTTATGTCAAAATGAAAACATAAAAAAGGTCTGGGGGTGGGACACAGTGGTAGAGCACCCCTGGGTTCCTTCCCTAGTACCAAAAAAAGGAAAAAAAAAACAGGTAAGAAACATTTGTCTTTATTTTAGCATTATGTTTGGGAATAATTTATTACACAGCAATAGATAATGAATAATACATTTACTTTTTTCCTTCAGTTGTATCTAGCCACATTTCTATGTGTTTGTCTAGCTCAGGAATCAGCCGCAGTCTCCTGTAAAGAGCTAGATAGGAAATATTTTAGGCTTTGCAGGCATATGGTCTTTGTCACAATAACTCATCTGCTCTCATAGCACAAATGCAGTGCTGACTGTGTAAGTGAAGGAACATGGTGGTCTTCTAGTAAGATTTCGTGAGCATTGAAATTTGAATGTCATAGAATTTTTTTTTTTTTTTTGCGGTACTGGGGATTGATCCCAGGGGCATTCTACCTCTGAGCTACACCCCCAACCCTATTTTTTATTCTTTATTTTGAAACAGGGTCTCACTAAGTTTCAGAGGGCCTCACTAAGTTGGTGAGGCTGGCCGTAAACCTGCAATACTCCAGTCTCAGCCTCCCAAGTATTGGGATTACAAGCATGTGCCACCACACCCAGCGAATTTCATAGAATTTTTATGTGTCACAAAATATTCTTAGGATTTTCCCCCCTGACTATTTCCTTATTTATTTATTCATTCATTTTCTTTTTGGAGTACTGGAGCGTCCTGGTCAACATTCTCACTGCTGAACTCAATAAGCCTGACCACACACAACTTAAAGGAAGGAAGATTTATTTGCCCACAGTTTTTGGAGATTTAGAGGTTCAGTCCATGTTAGGTAGGTGTACAGAGCTCAGGGCATGGCTGTGGCAAGGAGAGAGAGAGAGAGAGAGAGAGAGAGCGAGCAGGGGGAGGAGGGGCCATTTATAATCCCCAAGGCCACACCCCCAGGGACCCCTCCTTAGCAACTGAGCCCAGGTTCCAACATTGCCACATTGTTTCAGTGAGGGCTAGGGGACATTCTAAATCCAAACCATTACATGGGGATTGAACCCAGGGGCATTCTACCTCTGAGCTGCACCCCCAGCCCTATTTTATTTTTTATTTTGAAACAGGGTGTCACTAGGTTGATAAGAGTCTCACTACTTGCTGAGGTTGTCCTCGAACCTGCGATCCTCCCGTCTCAGCCTCTCAAGTACTAGGATTAGAGGCATGCACCACCACACCCAGCTTCCCCAACCATTTAAAAATGTAAAAAATCAGTTGGGCGTGGTGGCACACACTTGTAATCTGAGTACTTGGGGGGCTGAGACAGGAGGATTGCAGGTTTGTGATCAGCCTCAGCAACTTGGTGAGGCCCTCCGCAATTTAGTGAGACCCTGTTTGAAAATAAAGAATAAAAAATAGGGCTGGGGATGTAACTCAGAGGTAGAATGCCCCTGGGTTCAATCCCCAGTACCATAAACACACACACACATAAATGTAAAAATCATCCTTAGATCATGAGCCAAGTTGTATAAAAACAGGGGATGGAGTCAGGCACAGTGGTGCACACCTGTAATCCCAATACTTGGGAGGCTGAGACAGAGGATTGCAGGTTTGAGGCCAGCCTCAGCAATTTAGCAGGTCCCTCAGTAACTTAGTGAGACCCTGTTACAAAACAAGCAAGTAAGTAAGTAAATAGATAAATAATTTTTTTAAAAAAGAGCTGGGGGTATGGCTGGGAGGTAGAAAGCCTCTGGGTTCAACCTCTAGTAAAAACAAAAACAAAAACAATAAACAGGGAATGGGTCAGATTTGTCCCACAGGCCTTACTTTGTTGACCACTGTTATATCTTATAGTTCTAAGCAGCTACATAATTACTCCATAAAGTGCTTTCACCATATTTAACATAACTATTCCCCAGTGAGGGGCAGACAGTTTATCTCCTTATTCTCAGCTACCACAGACAGTAGCTTCCTGAGACAGGTTCCTGGGATATTTGCCCAGGAGGGGAATCACTCGGTGTCTTAGTATTGATCTACACTTACCAGTGGGGCATGAGAACTCCTGTTTCCCTCACACCCTGTCAACACTTGATGTTACCCAACTTCCTAATTTTTGCCAGTCTATGAATCGATGTCACCTCTTTGTTTTGATTTGCATTTATTTCCCTAATAACAAATGAGTTTGGTCATCTTTTTTTTTTTTTTGCGGTACTGGGGATTGAACCCAGGGGCGTTCTACCTCTGAGCTACATCCCCAGTCCTTTTTTTTTTATTCTTTATTTTGAAACAGGGTTTCACTAAGTTGTGGAGGGCCTCACTAAGTAGCTGAGGCTGGCCGCGAACCTGAGATCCTCCTGTCTCAGCCTCCCAAATACTGGGATTACAAGTGTGCGCCACCACGCCCGATTTTTATTTTTATTTTGAGGCAGGGTCTCGCTGATTTACCCAGGCTGGCCGACAACTTGCAATCCTCCTGCCTCAGCCTCCTGAGTAGCTGAGATTACAGGCGTGTGCCATGGCCCCTGGTCACACACTGGTTTTTAGTGCTTTAGAGCCTCATTTGATTCTCATGCAACTCCACAAACAGGTACTGTTGTGACCATTTTGCAGTGAAGAAACTGAGGTCAGAGAGGTGAAATGAGATGCCCAAAGTCACACAGATGACAGAGATCAATAAACTTCAGCACACCTTCTACCGTTGTTTATTCTTTAATAGCTTTATTGAGATATAATTCTCATACTCCACGATTCACCCATCTAAAGTGTGCAAGTCAGCTGGTATTAGTATATTCACAGAGTTGTGCAGCCATCATCACAAGCAATTTCAGAACGTTTTCACCGTCCACCAAAGAAACCCTACACTCCCTAGTTATCACCCCTCAATCTCCTCAGCCCCTCAGCCCCAGGCAGCCACCCATCAACTTTCTGTTTCCATAAACCTTCTTATTCTAGACATTTCATATAAATGAAAGCATACAATGTGTTGTCGTGTGTGTGTGTGTATTACTAGGGATTGAACCCAGGGGATTTCTACCTCTGAGCCACACACCCCCAGCCATATTTTTTTTAAACAAGGTCTCACTAAGTTGCCGAGGGCCTCACTAAGTAGCTGAGGATGGCCACAAACCTGTGATCCTCCTGTCTCCTCCTCCCAAGTATTGGGATTACAAGTGTGCGCCACCACGCCCGGCTACGTGCTGTCTTTTAACTGGCTTCTTTCACTTCGAATGTTTTCAAGGCCCATCCACTTCATAGTATATATAAAAATTTTATTCCTTTTCATAGTTGAATAATATTCCATTGTATGGGTATATAAGATTTCATTTATCCATTCATCAATTACTGAATATTTCTGTTTCTCTTCTACTTTTTGGCTATTATGAATAGTGCTGCTATAAACTTTTATGTACCAATTTCTTTGTGTGTGTGGTACTAGGGACTGAACCTAGGAGCTTTCTACCTCTGAGCTACACTGCTAGCCCTATTTTATTTTTATTTTATTTCATTTTATTTTTGCAGTACTGGGGATTGAACCTAGGGGCGTCCTACCTCTGAGCTATATACCCCCAGCCCTATTTTATTCTTTATTTTGAAACAGGGTCTTACTAGGTTGTGAAAGGCCTCAGAAGTTGCTGAGGCTGGCTGCAAACCTGCAATCCTCCTGTCTCAGCCTCCCAACGCCACCACACCTAGGTCCTATTTTATTTTTATTTTAATTTTGTTTTTTTTTTTTTTTTTTGCAGAACTGGGGATTGAACCCAGAGGCATTTTACCTCCAAGCTACACCTCCAGCCCTATTTTTTTTTATTCTTTATTTTGAAACAGGGTCTCACTAAGTTGCAGAGGGCCTCACTAAGTAGCTGAGGCTGGCCGCGAACCCTGATCCTCCAGTCTCAGCCTCCCAAGTACTGGGATTACAAGCGTGCGCCACCATGCCCGGCTCCTATTTTATTTTTAAACAGGGTCTCACTAAGTTGAGGAGAACCTCACTAAGTTGCTGAGGCTGGCCGTGAACCTGTGATCCTCCTGCCTCAGCCTTACAAGTTCTGGGATTACAAGCGTGCACCATCACACCTGGCTTATGTACCAATTTTTGCACAGATACATCTTTTCATTTCATTTCTTTCTTTTTTTGGGGGGGGTACTGGAGATTGAACCCAGGGCTTTCTCCCCTGAGATACAGCCCCAGACCTTTTTATTTTTTATTTTAAAACAGGGTTTCACTAAATTGCTGATGCTGGCCTCAAACTTGCAATCCTCCTATCTCAACCTCCCAAGAACTGGGATCACAGGTGTGGGCCACCATGCCAGGCATGTCTTTTCATGTCTTTTAAGGTTTACACTTGGGGATGGAGTTGCTGGGTCAGATAGTAATTATGTTTAACATTTTGAGGCAACACCTGTTTTTATACATTCCAGGAACTGAAAGTGGTTTTTACATTTTTAAATGGCTGGAAAAAATTCTAAAGAATAATGTATTGTAATGCATGAAAATTACATAGAATTCAAGTTTCAGTTTACACAGTTTCCTTGGACAGCTGCCTGCACTTCTTGATGTACCGTCTATGGATGCTTTCCACGGTAATGAAGCATTGAGTATTGGGACAGCGACCAGATGCCTGAGAAGCCTGAGCATTCACTCTCTGGCCTTTTTAGAAAAGGTTTACTAACCCCTGAAACCATGTGTTGGTGTTATTATTATTGATTTTTGTTAGGCAGCTGGTGAGGACAGCTTGGGCATGTCCTCGCTACAGGTTGGGTGGTAATAGGACCCAGGCCGCCAGCCCCTCTGCCAGGTCCTCGCCTTGTGGCATAAAGGACGATAGCTCATATCTGGCCCCATTTTCTGGACTGAGTAACTGAGTCCTGTGGGTCTGCTCAGGCTCGGCTGACTGGGGGAGGAGGAGTGAGGGCTTGGCTCTCCTCTCTTCCTGGGCAGCTTCCTTCCATTCAGTCGCCATGACCCGGCCATGAATAATTCATGGCTGGCGTTTGCAGAGCACTCCATCTTGTCGGAGCACTTTGACCATCATTAATTAGTAAGGACCTGGCTCCAGCTGTCACCCAATAAAACAAAAACAGAAGTGGCTTTGATGTCTTCATCCCTGAAACTAGAAGCTTCTAGGCCAAGGCTTTGACCAGCAGATTCCTCCTCCCACCCATTGCCCCATCACCTTCCAAAGGCCAAAAACCCACTATTTTGGCTCCAAATTCTGGTTTTCTGCAAGGAAGAGGCAGTCTCAGGGTTGGAGCCCCAGCCCTCAGAGCTGGTGTCCTCTGAGAAGTCATGTCGCCTCTCTGCCCTCATTGTCCCCACCTGGAAGGATGAGTAATGATGCCTGTCTCTGGGCTTGTGAGAATTCTTACTATGAGTTTATGTTTATAAAAGTGTTCTGATAATCCCAGTACTTGGGAGGCGGAGACTGGAGGATCCGGGTTCGTGGCCAGCCTCAGATACTTAGTGAGGCCCTCCACAACTTCATGAGACCCGGTTTCAAAATAAAGGATAAAAAATAGGGCTGGGAGTGTAGCTCAGAGGTAGAACGCCCCTGGGTTCAATCCCCGGTACCACAAAAAAAAAAAGTGTTCTGAAAGTACCCCTCATAATAACTTATGGGAATGTAAAATGCTGTAGCAACTTAGAAAAACAGCCTGGCAGTCCCCAAATGGTTAAACGTAGATGCCGTATGATCCAGCAATTCTGCTCCTGGGTTTATACCCAAGAGGAATGAAAACATATCCATACAAAAATTTGTACACATATGTTCATGGCAGCATTATTCACAAAAGCCCCAAAGTAGAAACTACTGATAAATGGACAAGTAAAATGTATATAATAATGTATATATGATTCAGATATAAAAAGTAATGAAGTACTACAATGTGGATGAACCTTGAAAACATTATATTCAGTAAAAAAAAAGCCAGACAGAAAAGGCTACATATTATGATTCTATTTGTATGAAATGTTTAGGATAAACAAATGATTAGAGATGGAAAATAGATTAGTGGTTGCCTTGGGCTGGGAGTGGGAGTGGAGAGTTACTATAAACAGGTACCAGGTTTCTTTTGGGTTGAAGGAAATGTTCTAAAATTGATTGTGGTGATGGTTCCACAACTCTGAATATACTAAAACAACATTGAATTGCCCAGCATGGTGGCATATGCCTGTAATCCCAGTACTTGGGAGGCAGAGACAGGAGGATCACAGGTTCCAGCCCAGCCTCAGCAATTTAGGGAGGCCCTCAGCAATTTAGCAAGACTCTGTTTCAAAATAAAAGATATTGCTGAGCCGGGCGTGGTGGCGCACTTGTAATCCCAGTACTTGGGAGGCTGAGGCAGGAGGATCTGGGTTCGCGGCCAGCCTCAGCTACTTAGTGAGGCCCTCCGCAATTTAGTGAGACCTGGTTTCAAAATAAAGTATAAAAAATAGGGCCGGGGGTGTAGCTCGGAGGTAAAATGC